>VXBQ01005597.1:0-99928 GCA_013400175.1 Phainopepla nitens
CAGCCCGGGCAGCGAAGCCGGGCACGGAACGCGTTCCGGTCTCGGCCCGGCTCCGAGATGCAGGGCCGACGTGCTCCTCACCCGGCGGCTCCGGGTGCGGGGACAGCCGGCGCACCCCAGGGCGGATCCGCGGGCACCCCGAGCTGCGGGGGCAGCAGCCCTCGGCAAGGAAAACCACGCCAAAACTTGACATCCTCCCACTCCCCCCCCCAAAAAATAGACTACCAAGAATCCTGTGGTCTGGTGCTCTCGGGGATTTTGCTGCAGTAGGGCTGCAAACACCCGGTTTGGTGGGGGAGTTTCTTGTTGGCCTTTCAGAAGCCAAAGCAACAAGTTTGTGTTGGGTTAGGACTTGTTTGATTTCAGGAAATGGTTGCTGAGGACACTCGCAACAAAAAGAGTGAAGAAGGTTACATTGATGCTGGATAAAGATTGTTTATCTTTGTTTCAGTCTACGACTTACTATTCTGTAAAGCCGCAGTGAGAGCAAAAATAATTGACTAGGAAAGTAGCTAATACCAAGACGTTTGTTTCCTTTTTTTTGCAGAAGCTTGTAATTTCTTCATGTAGCAATGGCTTAAGAAAAAAAAAAAAGACAATGTTGAAGACAGAATTCTGTATTCCTTTAGTTCCAGGGCGGGCAAAAACCATTCTGGACGGCAGAAACTGTATTCAACCTTTTTTTTTTCTTTTTAAATGTTGCAGCAGCAAACTGGGTAACAAAAGAAAACAAGTACAGAGAAGTACATCCAGAGGTATCTGGATACCTTAGAAGAAACATTGTTGCCTTTGGGGTTTTTTTTGTTTGGGTTTGTTTTTTAAGGAAATGGGTAGCTAATGTGATGACCATTAATTTTGCTCAGAAAACCTCAAACCCGAACAGAGCTATTACTTGACTTCAACTTTACTTTAAAAAGGAGCTAAATTATCTTTAGCTGAGATTTGCAGTAGCTACTCCGTGCCTCAACAACAAAAGGACACAGGTCCTGTTTGATTCCAGAGCACTTAACTGGGTTATTGCCTGCTTTGGTGATATGGTCCAGTTTAGAGTGACCTTAAACCTCTTTGAAAATACAGTTTCTTATTTTGCTTTGCAACAGATGCAATTCTATGTTCCCATTAGGCCGTTCCAGCAGTAATTGCGCTGACAAAAGTCTTTGCTCTAAGCTCCCAGTTCAGTTTCAATCTGTGGTTTAAAAACCAGGGCTGTTTCCAAACAACTGCTGGCAAAACTTTAGGTTGGTTTTGGTTTGGGATTGTCTTTTGTTGGGGGTTACTGGCTTCCATAAGTCACAGTATACACAGAATACACAGAAAAATACTGACTCAGCATAATTAAGAAACTGTCAGGTGGGTTGGAAATGCTAAGAAGAAAGTACCCTTTGTCCTGAAGTGTAAAGGATAAAAAAGAGTGGTTTTAGGTGATGAGCAGGTTGGGATTTGGGGGTTCAGTGGAGAAACTGAAAAGCGTTTTACTCTGGCCCACAAGGAGCTTCATTCCCCTCATTTCTCTGGGCTTCCAGCCCAAGAGCCTGTCGCTAGTCGCCCGTCGCAGGCGCGTCCGAGGGCGATGAAAGCCGTCTGAGGTGTCGGCAGGCGCGGGCCGGTGTTGAGTTACCGCTTGTTGTGTTTGGCAGCCAGCCGTGCCCGGCGGGAGGGGCCATGGAGCGCTTCGGGGTGAAGTCGGCGCCGTCGCGGAACCGCTCCAAGACGGCGCTGTACGTGACCCCGCAGGACCGCGTCAGCGAGTTCGGCAGCGAGCTGCACGAGGACGGCGGCAAGCTCTTCTGCACCTCCTGCAACGTGGTGCTGAACCACGTGCGCAAGTCCGCCATCAACGACCACCTCAAGTCCAAGACGCACACCAAGAGGAAGGCGGAGTTCGAGGAGCAGAACGTCAGGAAGAAGCAAAGGACTCTGACCGCCTCCCTGCAGTGCAACAGCGCTGCCCAGACGGAGAAGAGCAGCGTGATCCAGGACTTTGTGAAAATGTGCCTGGAAGCCAACATCCCCCTGGAGAAGGCCGACCACCCCTCGGTGCGAGCGTTCCTGACGCGCTACGTTAAGAACGGCAGCTCCATACCCAAGTCGGAGCAGCTGAGGAAAGCGTACCTGCCCGACGGCTACGACAACGAGAACCAGCTCATCAACACTGAAGACCGTTGAGAAGAGAACTGTTTTCATCCTTGTTGTGAAGTTTTACATATTGATGGTGTGGTTTATTTTTATATTCATGCATATATACAGTGTTACATATTGATTTTACAAGCTATTTTGTATTCTTGTAGAAATGACAATCCGCTCCTGAACTCAGCGGTGTGCCACAGATTGTTCCTAACCCTGCCTGGACTTCAGAGCTACGTTGATGTAGAGCTCATGAGGAATGTAGGGAGCATCCCTGGCGTACACCTGATCTCTGCTCAGTCCAGCTGTAACTGAGGCTGAGAAAAAGGCACTTGAATGGAGGACCCCACTTCACAGTGCATCTAAGAAGATGGTGTGGTAGGGATCGCTCCTCGTGGCAGTGGATTGCTTTGTCCAGTATCCTGTCCCTGAGTGACCAAGAAAAGGTGCTGCACCTTTGAAATGCAAGAAGCTCTAGGATGGGTAGTTAAAACATCACTGCTTTGTTGGGGGAGGACTATTACAACTTTCTATTCAAGCTTGGTTTACGTTTTGAAACAGGAAACATTTTTCTTCTAGGACTCTCTCTTATGCTGTTTGGTGCAACTGTGGATGTACTCAATATGCAGCTTAGGCAGCCAGTCTCTTGTACCGACCTCTGAACTCCACTGTGCTCCTAAGGCTGGGAGTTCTGCAGGTTTGCCGTGTCTGCTTTTCTAAAACCCCTGTTCCTTTGTCTTGGTTTCACATGCCCCCTTCCATTTCAGTGCCAATGTCTGAAAGCTGAGTAGAGAAACCAGTAACTGAGTGTGGTTTGCAGTGCAGCTGCTGTCAAGTGAAACTTATGCTGGACCAAGTTCTTAGCAGAGAAGATTAATGCCCTTTTCCTACTAGCAGGACTAAGCTAAATCTAAATTGGGGAGGGCAGAGGCACTAAACTGAGGAGCTGGGAAGGTTTTTCCATTGTGCACAGGAGAAGAGGCTGCTCCATCTTTCCCTGAAGGTCCTTTACAACTCTGGCCTTGTCATCAGCCTTTCAGTCAAGGCAGATGAAGTGATTCAAATAGTTTTTAAAGCAGTTACTGCAAAGGCACTTCAGTCCTTGTAAACACAAGCAGGAAGGCAGATACACTTTTAACTTATACTGGAATTACAGTCCTGGGCTGTATTTATTACTCTGTGCCATGGCCACACCCAGTGCACTGGCAAAAAGCAAAATGGGAAATTGAAGAATTTCAATGGTGTTACTCTCTCCAAAATCTACTAAGCTGTTACTAAGCTATTCCAAATGATGATGCCAAATAGTTCGCCTGACACAAGTTCTGTAAAGGTTTTGAATGAAATGAGGGAGTACCTTGCAAAGTGCTGGAATACAACCGACCTCTGCCTGCTCTAGGTCTGCTGCAGATGCTCTGGGTTCAGAGAGGTGCCAGGCATGTCCAGGGGGCACAGGAATCCTCCCTCCCTCTCCATGAGTACAATGGCATAAGGATGCTTTAACTCCCAAGGGTGAAGCCAGCTGGCCAGCTTGCTTTCCCCAGTGGAGTTTTGCAGCAGTTTATTTACAGCAATACCAAGGGATTGCTGAAAAGAGACAAAATAACCAGATTATTTTGGGTTTGGAGCTATTTCCCCGGCTCTGTCTAGAGCAGTCTCCTTTGCTGGGCTGAGAGAGACTTACATACTTAGTAACAACTATTTTTTTGTGCAATTAGTTTGCAGAAATGCACTTGTGTTCCACGTCCTGCTACGAAACCTGCTGGAATAATGGACAAAGCTAAAAAGCAGAAGGTTTCCTACCCACGTGCATCAGTCCAGGGGTGCTCAGCACACTGCTGGTCTAGGACTTCAGAGAGAAATAACAGTAGCAACTTTTTAAGCTAATCCTAGAGATCAAGATATGCCTTCCTAAATAGCATTTTTTATTGCACAAGCTTGGGTTTAGCTTAAAATCCTTAACTGCCTTGGGCTAGAACTGTTTAATAAATCTTCTGAAGCCAAGTGAAAGGTAAACAGCCAATAGCCTTCTCTGTCCTGACAAGAACTGAAAGTATTTTCTCACAGCTTCTGTTCCCTTGCGGTGAAGCAACACCCTTGCTTTAATTTTTAATCTTTTTTGAAACCTCAGCAATGCTATTTTAGAATTGAAGCAAATGGAGGATAAATGGGATATTGAGTAAACAAAAGCAGCTAGAGAAATGGGATGGTCAAAAGGTGGGAATCTGGGCTAGTTTACTCAGTTTTTGCTAACACGGGATTTTCCAGGCTGCCCCCCATAACAGTTTTATATAGGATTAGATGCTGTATGTTCTTCCCTTGACTGACAGACTGACAGACATTTTGAAATGCTTCATGGGAACATTAAATAGGCTCTTGCATAACTGAAAAAAAAAAAAAGGGAAAAAAAATCAAGTTGCTTTCAAAGTAACAGTTTTACATAAAAATAAAATATTTGGCAAGTGTAATGAACTCAATTTGCAGGACACTGCTCTCTTAATAATAGGATATTTTCATTTAAAAATAAACCACAATACTTTTCAAGCTTTTTTTGAAAATCAAGACGTTGATCCATTGCAACAAACATTAATAATGGAGTAAAGCTGTGAAAAATAAAGCACTTCCAGGTAATCTAGAAAGAATTAGTAAGTTTAGAATCATGAGAATAACCCAAATCATCAAGACATTTCTAGAGAAAATATGAGTAAGTGGTTGCATTCTGTCATGAAACAGTCCTGCAAGCACTCAAATTCAGAACATAATTTTGCCAGTATGGCTGCACTTGGATAAAACATAACTTTCTTTTAATTGCTGTTGATCTCAGGGAAGATTTACAGCAGAAGTTTTCTTCTCTATCTAAACCTAACTAAATATATAATCCTAGAATAACTAAATCCTAGTTCTTAGGCTGTGATGCAGTTGTTTGAACAGTCACCATGAATTTCTTGTGCAGGAATGTATTTCCTGTAAAGAAGAAAACTCTCAGAAGTAAAGGCAGGATGGTAACAATGTCAGCTTTTCATTTTACATCCAAATGTAGGGACAAGCTCTAGGGGATATTTTCTGCCAGGTGGTTTTAGGAATATATTTCAACTCTAAATGTAATAGAAAAAAATTAAAATAAGAAATATTTTCTTCTCTGACCAAATACTTAAACTAATTTAGCCAAATTAGCTAAAATTACTCCCAAGTGTTTTTCTTGAAACAGCACTTGCCAAGAGTAAAATACAGACAGGAGCATTCTCTGTTGTGTGACTCCTTACATGGACACACCACGATAGTTTCAGCTTGCATGTTTTTGAGCAATCATGAACAAGCTTCAAAATTTTTAATGATTTTGAAGCCTGTAATTTGGGAGGTCCCATGGGAAGGCAAAGCATTCAGCATAATGAAAGGGAAATCTGGTTTTCAGCAGAGAGAGAAACTTGTTCTGCCCAGTATGGGAAATTCTCATGACAGAAAGGCTGGTTTTAGACAGAGCCCCTTCTAGCAATTCTGTTGAACTGGAGAGTGAGATGCTCCCTGTTAGGTTTTTGCAGCATCATGAGCTGCTTTTCAGGAAAAAGGAGAAAAAAACCCTGAAAGTCTGGCAAGGATAATCTCTATTTATATTTACATATAAAGAGAGGCAAGGCTCACTGTTGTTGCATTCACATTGTACTCACTGCTACTTACTCTGTGTAATTTGAGTGATTGTTGTCTTTGTACAATTTTAAAGTTGTGTCTAACTTTCAAAATATTTTTATTTTAACAAAGCTTCTCACTGTAATAGTGCTGTTAGAGTTTAGTCTCTTTTGGTCTAATGAAGATGCTTTATTTTTGTTTTGGTGGTAGGGATGTTTTGTTGATGGTGAGTGGCCACAGAAATGGTTTTATTTAAAAAAAAAAAAAAAGTCATGAACTTATGATTAGATACTAGAGTGAGGCTGAAGATACCTGGGTCCTGCAGTGCCACAAGACTTCTGTAGGAACAGTAAGACCAGAGCAAGTGATTTAAGTTTTTATATTAAAACAATACTGAAGAGAAATACTTTACATTGTAAAGTTTTCACTTGGTAATCAAAAAACGGTCTCTTAAAAAAAAAACCAACAAAATAAAGGTATTCCTTTTTTATAGAATTTATGCATGATCTCTTATTTTACCCATCAAGTGGATTAAGAACATATGGCAGTTCACAGAGTGGTGTAATATAAGACAGAAGACATGGATGGGGACAGGAAAAATTAAGGAGCTGCTGCTGTAGCTTAAGGTAACATCAGATATTGAAGCAGTTGGTTGATTTATATGTGCAATAACACTGAAGTCTGTTTCAGGACTGGTTATACAAAACCTCTGCTTCCTGTCAATTCCTGATCTTCTTCATGGTGCCAGAAATTCCCTGATGATGCCTTCTGCTCCAAGTGAATACCAGGTGGAATGACTGTTGTGCATTTTGGCACTGCCATAAACGATTTGTAGGTACAGATCTTGCAGCTATCCAAGGCCTCAGAGCTTTTCAGGAAGGGCTTCTGCAATGTGGAAGAACCCAAAAAGGTCACAGTTTGATCCCTCTCCCTTGGGGACTCCATGAGAATCGAGCCAATAACATCAACCCATCAAAAATTATCATCAGGTGTGGGTTTGATTGTTTACACATTTCTTTTCCTGAATTCTGACCCGTCTTAACATCTCAGGATGGATCAATGATAAATTCAGGCAACCTCTTGACTGATGAATTTATGAACCATTATTCTCTCATTTTCAGTCATTTCCAGGTCACAGCACATTAAGATCAAGTGCTTTTTTGTTGTGAAATGGAAAAGCAGAATAGAAATAAACATACCCTTTGTAAAATTTCCTTGTGTGGACAATTCGTGTATGAAACAGCACATGCACACTTGCAAAATCAAATGTATCAGTCAGGATTTGTGTGGAAGCTGATGCAGAATCAGGTGAGGCAAACATTTTGAGTTTACTAATTAGGCCACACTTAATTCTGATGACATTTTACCTTTTCAACTGAATCAAGGCAGTTCAATCCACATCCAGGATGCAGCAGGATCAAGTACACAGGACTTTCAGGCCACAGTGATACTGATAATTGGGTTTGACATTTGTTATTTACAGAGGCTGGAGGAGAGACAATCTGTGGCAGTTCTGTTTGGTTTTTTTTTTCCTCATCCCACCACTTTTTTCACAAGGGGTTTGGAATTTGTGGCTCATGTGGTGGTAGAGGCCACCTCCTTCATATCCAAAGCACATCTCAGGTAGGAGCAGAAAGTGCAGGATGAGAGCTGGAATACAGAGAGCTACTGCAGCTCAGTTGAAGATATTGTTCAGTAGTTCTGTTCAGAGCTGGAAGAAAAGTATTTAGGGACTTTAGAGGTTCTAAGGAGGGGTTTGTATGTTGGTTTGCCTCAAGTGTTTTTTTAATCTGTCCTCCAGTGTACAAAACAGCTCAAATTCAGCACTGGATTTCACCGCAGTAATTAACACCTTCTCACCTTAATTCTTCTAGAATTAGCTTTAAATTGCTTCCTCCCTCCCCTTATTTCCGAAGCCTGTCATTACCTCAGGACAAATCCAACAGCTACAATACCCAGGGTTGCACTTAGGGAAGTGTTTTACAGACGACAAACCCCCGAGTGGAGCTTTACCCAGCTCTGGGCTGAATGAACTGAGCCTCCTTGTGAGAGCACCCAAGCACAGCCTGCAGTTCAGAACCTGGCTCAAGATGTGTGCTTTGGTTTAACAAGGCCCAGCTCATCTCCTGAAACTGAAATTGCTGAGGGAAAATCAAGGAGATGCAAAGAATCTCAGGTTGTGAAGGACTTGCATCAAAATGAAGGAGCTGATCCCTCCTTTAACAGGAGTAAAGTTGCAGAGCCACCTTGGATGGTGCAGCAGCAAATCCTGAGCTCTGTGATCACCAGTGACAGGCAGGGAGCTGATGAGACACTGGAACATTGCTGCTCCTTTAAGGCACTAAAACCTCCTTCAGGCAGTGTTAAAAGGTAATTTTCAGCAGACTTCCTGGAGCCCACTCTCAGCACGCTGTGTCTCACCCTGTGGTTTCCTGCAAACAGGAAAAATGCAGCCCCGAAATAGAACGTTGGTCTTGTCAGAAGAAAAACTGAGGTGGGGCAGAAAGAACTTGGCAAAATTGTGGTTGGGTTTTTCTTTTCACTTGCATTCAGTAAAGCAGCAACAGCCGTGACAGAGGGGACTGAATCAGGTAAAGAAAGTTTCTATTTCTAGCAATGCTCAGGCCTCAATTTCACCCCTTACTTCTGGAGCCTCTTCCTCCAAAATAATCATACTTAACACAGAGAACTGTGCTAGCTGTGTTTGAATTGAATTAGTTCTTTGAATTCAGTTGCACTGAATGAGGGTTTTTAAATACCTAACATTTGTTAGGATTCAGCAAAGAAGTTAAATTACTGAGTTCCTACAGTGCAAATCAATGTCCAACTGGACATCTTTTTCTGCCATCTTCCCTTCCTACCTACACAGTTTAGGATTAGGACTCTCAGTCCTTACTTTGACAAATACTTATATTTATTTAGCATTTATTATCCCTTGCAACATGTTTTAAAAGCAAAACTAGACTCTTGCAGCGTCTCAAATCCGTGGACTGAGTTAAAAAGAAACAAAATCTAAAAATCTAAATTACCATTTGGAGATCAGAAAGATCTCATTTGTATCTTAATGATACCATAAAAATAGACTGGCTCAAGATGGTAATTAAGCCTCAACAAGAGAGAAACTTCCCTGAATAACCAATTTTTCTCTCAGAGGTGGCTGTGGATGCAGCCACCAGGTGTCTTCAGTGCACAAAATGCAATTTGTGAAAGGAGTGTTTTGGTTCAAGTGGAGCCCTCCTGTGTATGCAGTTGCAGTCAAGGAGTTTTCTTCCATAAATATTTTCCATTTAGGCTGGACGGGAATTTTTGTCAGGCTCTTTCAGTTCCTCACAAACATCAGTAGGATTCTCCTGAATTACCACACACTCCATCCAAACACAAAATTTTTGATAGAAGAAAGAAACCCAAACATAACATTTCAGAAAGTTGTTCCATTATTTCCTCCAAACTATAGCTCTGGAGAAAAAAAAAGTCCTGATAATTTAGACTTTGGTAAGCATTTCCATCATAAGCAGAGGTGACAATTGCCATATACAAAATTCCTGTTTGCCTTCAATTTGGTTCTAACTTGATGAAGAAACTTTGCACAGGCATGACTTTTTGAGAAGGTTCAGCTAAGTGCTTCAATGTCTTTTGATTATTTAGGGGGAGAAAAAAAATCTTAAAGACATGCTGAGAAAGGAACACACAAAATCCAAATTGCTTGTCCTTACGAAGATGCTGAGAAGCAGCAGCAGCAACAATCATCTCTTCCAGTGCAGACTTGTGTGAACAGTGAATTTTTTCAACTTCTTAATTGATTGCTGTTGCATTAGAGTCATGCAGAAGCACTGAACAAGTTTAAAATCCTGCTTTGCATCCCTCCTCTCTGCTATCTTGTATCTTGTAAAATCAAAACCTTACCTGCAACAGTATCTTTCAAGACTCCAAAAAAACTGCAGCTTTGTTCATTGCTCTGTGAAGGGAGCCGGGAGCCAGAGCAGGAGAGATGTTTTTAAACCCTCAGGATCACCTTCTCTTTCCAAGGCCCAGAAAATAAAGGTTTCTCCAGCCATGCTGATAAAAAGGATATTCCTGTACATTCTTTGGGTAATGCTGGTTCAGAGCAATTATCAAGTTTGCAATAAGATGTGGCCTCATAATTAAACCTGTCTGTAGCTATTAAACATTACAGGTGGGGAACAGACACCAATGCAGTGCTCAGTGCATCCTGGAGATAATGGGTCTTATCACCATAGCAGAGCCTCCTAATTTAACTGAAGAGGATGATGAAAATAACTGAGAAACATTCAGTAACTGGCTAGATAAGAACTCCAGCACCTGAGGACAAAGTACTTTTGAACCATGGCCACGGGTTTTGGGAGCATTCAACCCTGAGCTTGAAATCTGGCAACCCTACAAGCTCCAGGTCCAGTCTGCAGTCAAATTATCCTTACTTTGACAGTGTATCTGCAATTATTTACCTTAACCACATCTAACTGGCATCCCACTTTCAACTTTGAACGGCCACAGGTTTTGAGTAAGAGGCTCTACTAATTTGGCCTGAAGCGAGGACTACCCAGTGTCCAGCATCCTCCTGTGATAAAGCACTGCTAAAATGACACTAACTTCTACTAATATGAAAATAATATTTATAGGAGCATTACACAAGCAAAAGTCTTGCAAGTCAGTCTCTACAGAACCATGATGGAAGTACTTCTTTTTAATGCAGTTCCATCCTACCCCTTCTAAACCTGTTTGGTTTTTATTTTGGTCAAAAGTAAGCTAGGAGTTAAAGCCAACTTATTTGAGCTTTGTATGTTGCAAAGCTATCCACAACAAAACAATGAGAGCCCCAGAAAACCCTCCAGTGTACATCAGAAAAACTACATTAGTGCTTCCTTAAAATGGAGGGAAAAAAGTGAAAAGGACCAAAATTCAATTTCTACTTGCAAAATTGTATTCCTCAAAAAAATTCCAATGGCAATATAAATATGAACTATTACTAAAATAAACTTTTCCATCATTCCTTGAGAAGCCTTCCTTGAAGCTCGGGGAAGGTGTTTAATGAGTTGCAGAACTGTTGTGCTCATTACAAGGGATTGAAGAACTGGAGAATCCTCCTCCTTATCAGCTGCTGGAACATCTTCACATGTTGGAAGAGGTGAGAAGTTCAGTACCCTGAGTGGTACAGCAGTTGACAGCTATATGAGAACAAATTAAACAACTCTGCCTTCACATTTTGCATTGTATAATGTGCCACTGTGTTTCCATCTGTGCACTGATCCAAACTTCCTCCAAATGCTTCTGAGCTCTGAGCATTTATGTACTTTATGTACTTTAACCAGGCTCTTTCTCCTTCTCTGAAGGTCAGAGGAAGACTCTGGTCCTTAATCGTGGCCAAAGTGATCCATGCTGAGAACACTGATCCTGGGAAAGAACTTTTTAAGCCAACAGAAGGATATCTTACTACTGCTGCTTGTAAACTTGCAGTTTGTTGTGAATGTTGACGGTGTAAAATCATCCTGGTTCTGACCAATGACAGCTGAAGACTGCAAATTAAAAATGACACATGTGCATGGCCTGTAGAAGTGAGACCCTCTGGTGTGTGGCATTGGTTATGTCAGAGGATACTGGATAATTATGGACCCATTGATATTTTGTTCCCTAGATCAGTTTTTGAGTTCATTTTTTTCTTGATGTTTTGTCTTGATGATTAAGTTCCTGCCATTAACAGAGGGCAGATTGCACTCACTTCAGAGTTTACCAACTGAAAACTCTGTGTTCAATTTTCTTCGTGCCTACTACCTGGCAGGTGAAGAGAAGTAATCAAGACTTCCTAAATCTGAGGATTGTCAGCATCTCTTGTCCTGCTTGCCTGGAAAGTACTTGTGTGCCTTTTAAGCCACTTTTCTTCATAGTTTCCAGAATTTCATCTGTAATGGAAAGTACAGTGCTTATAAAAGAGCTGAAATTGTTCAAGTTCAAAAGTATTTGTCAAGCTGTGAAGCAAAGTTTAGAAACTCTGTCCTCCTACTCTTTCAGACAGGAATTTTTATGCAAAATAATCTCCCACCAAGCACAAATAAAGCTCACAATTTACAAACTGCAGTTCAGTATTTTGCTAGAATTCTGGATGAAGCTAAACTGTAGGAGAAAGGTAAATTTGCAGCACCTTCTCAGAAAAGCTGCCTAAAAAATCAGGTGTGAAGAATAATCTTGATATTTCATGATCATTTGTGGCCATTAAGCATTAGATCAGAAGGAAGAAGTCCAAATATTTTCCCTGCACCAGTAAAATGAAAGACATCACATTTCCCACCAAGCCTTTTAGGGTAACACTACCATTCTCTTCCATAAGAAAGAATTGGCCTGGCATCATTAATTAATTCAGACTTAATTAATTCACCTTTCAGACTTGGAACTGAACTCCTGCAGAGCTGCTGGGGTCCCACACACTCTCACTTTCCAAACTAGCTTGGGAAGCTCTTAGTTTTGACAAATTTGCTTGCATTTTTGGCCTAGCTGTGATCAACATTTTGATTTACACCATGTTAGACCTGGTTTGGCACACCTGAATGCCCAAGGACAGTGATCACCTGGTTTGTTTTCTTTAATTGTGACCAGGTAGAATAATCCTCCTGGTGAAAGCAGGTCTGGTACTAATGGGAAAACTCTATCCATTACTTCTCTGCCCTGTTTGCCCCCAGCCCAGGATGCCTCTATTCCACAGCTTTTCACCTAGGAAGAAGGAAAGCAAAGATTGTCATAATACAGAACGACAGAATTGTCACAACAGACAGTAGCAGTACTATTTTCACTGCGTATTTCAAAACTTTCCTACCTCTTCAGAAGGTGTTACCACATATGGTGGGTTAAACAGCAGAAGATCAACCTTCCCATTTAATCTTGGGGATAATCCTTTGACCTGCAGGTGAAGTTGATGATTGTGTGGGGTTTCTTTTTGGGAACATGACAAATGCAAATGCTTAGTAAAAATATAGTTACAGAGTGCAGTTGTTTAGCCATTTTAAAGCCTATTTATTGGGGCCTACCTACATCATCTTTCATAAACATATAAAAGTCTTAAAGAGATGAGAAAAATTAGCTTTTCTCCCTCCATATCAAATTTTGTAAGAAACTAAAGGTGACAACAGACATAAGTTCTAATTAAATCAGAAAATGCTGAGAACCAAGAACTGCATAACTTTAGACAAAGGGCTATGATGATGTCAGGCCACTACAGAATTCATTGTCCAGCACCTTCCAAACTATATCTATATATAGCATAGATATATAGATAGATAGATAAAGATATAGTATAGATATAGTATCTATAGATATATAGTATATATATCTATATACATATCTCTATATATAGTATATATATCTATATATATAGTAAATCTATCTATCTATCCATATATATCTCTCTATAGATTTATTATCTTTTAATTAATACAACGATTTTTTAGAGCTTAATTTTGAATTTTAGGGCTTGAGTAGTCGGTTGGGGTTTTTTTGGCAGGGGGTGATGTCCAGAGGTCCCTTCCAACCCTAACTATTGTGTGACTCCATGATCTCCAGTGAGTATTAAAAAATTACACAGACTCTGAAGGACTATTGAAACCTCTCTCTCACCAAGTCAGTAATGACAGGCTGCAGGTGAACATTGTTAAGCAGAGCTGTCTCCTGGGTACAGTAAGCTGCCATGGGGTTGATATCTGTGCATCTAAAAGGGAAATATACAAAGTGTAAGTTATAGGCTACTGTCCCTGAAAGTTTAACCCTATGAACCAGAAGCTAGTTTATAGAATCGCAGAATATTCTGAGTTAAAAGGGACCCACAAGGAATAAACCCAGGGAAGCACAAGTGTAGGCTTAGCAATTTGTCTGAGAAATGGGAAAACAGATTTCTAGTCACAGCACTGGTCATTTGTTACAGAACCTGAAGTAAGTAGTTCAGGTTGCACCATAAGCTCAGAAATGTTCAACAGGCTCTCTTTGCTTTGATTTATGTATCTGCAGAATTGAGAAAATAATAGTTTTTAAAAAGTGAAAATGAGAAATATGTATGAGAGGGCTAAGCATCCTGGGCTAAACGTCCTTGATTATTGCATGCAACAGTTTAGGTGCTGTTATACTTACATACAATATGTATATACACTTACATGTACAGTGCACTGGGTCCAAGGATGGAAGAAGCCAGAAATGCTGAAACCACACCAGATCCCGATCCTATTTCAAGGCAGATCTCAACTCTAAAGAAAGAACACTCTGGATGACTTTTGCTTGTAACAGTACAGAATGGGTCAAGACAGCGCTATAGAACATGCTGTCCTCCCAGACATGTTGGAGTACAGAATCACAGAATATCCTGAGCTGGACAGGACTCACAAGGATCATCCAGTCCAACCCCTGGCCCTGCACAGACACCCCAACAATCCCACCCCGTGCATGCACGGGCGCGTTGCCCAAAGACTTTCTGAGCTCTGTCAGGCTGGTGCTGCGCCCATTCCCTGGGGAGCCTTTTCCAGTGCCCCGCCAGCCTCCGGGAGAAGAACCTTTTCCTGATATCCACCCTAACTCTTACCGACAGAGCTCCAGGCCATTCCCTCAGGTCACAGAGAGCCAGATCAGTGCTGGCCCCTCCGCTGCCTCTCAGGACAAAGCTGCAGACAGCGATGCGGTTCCCTCTTCCCCTGGCTGAAGCAGCCAAGCGCCTTCAGCCCCTCCTGGCACGGCTTCCCCTGCGGGCCCTGCCCCATCTCCGCAGCGCTCTGGACGCTCTCCGACGGCCCGAACACCCCTGAGCCAGCAGTGCCCCCTCGGCTCAGCCCTCCTCCTGCCGGCCCTGCCTCACCGGGCCTCCCGCAGGCTGCCCGCGTCCCGCTCCAGCGCATCGAGCAGCAGGAAGGTGTCCTCGGCCGGCTCGTACACGTCCCGAAAGGGGCCCCGCGGGCCCAGCCCTCCGTACCGCGGCGTGGGCAGCGCCATCGCTGCCCGCATCCGGGGGAAGGGGAGGGACAAGGGGAGGGACAAGGGGAGGCACGGGGCGTGCCGTGCCGTGCCCGCATCCCCTCGGCGTGGCTCCGTGACTCTGGGCTGTGCTCGCCCCGAATTCCGGCGGGGTCGGCGCCGTGTGGCCGGCGGGGTCCGGCGCCGAGCCCCTCGGTGTGTCAGCCGCACAGCGACCCCGCCGCCCGCGCCCCTGAGGGCGGAGAGGCGGCGCGCTGCTGCTCCTGCTCCTCGTGTCGGTGTCGGCTTCACAAATTGTGTTTCCATCTCGAAAACGACCGCAGGGAGTCAGCACGAACCTGAAGGAAAGAGGTGCTGAGGAAGTTTCTGAAACGCACGGGGAAAACCCTTATATTGATATCAAAAAAAAGCTCTATTTTCTAATAATAAAAAGACTATATTTCTGATTCTTAGCCAGCAACGCTAGACAGCATCCTTATGTACCAAGCTTCTGAACTTCAGAGTCACAGAAACACAGATTGGTTTGGTTTGGAAGGGACCTTGAAGCTCATCTCATTCCAATCCCCGTGCCAAGGGCAGGGACACCTTCCACTGTCCCAGGCTGCTCCAAGCTCCAATGTCCAGCCTGGCCTTGGACACTGCCAGGGATCCAGGGACAGCCACAGCTGCTCTGGGCACCCTGTGCCAGGGCCTCACCACCCTCAGTAAAAGAATTTCTTCCTAATATTCACTCTAAGCCTCTATCCATTTGAAGCCATTCCCCACTGTTCTGTCTCTCCAGCCCCTTGTAAATACTCTCCATCTTCCTCGCAGGCTCCCTTTGGGAACTGGAAGGCTGCAATTAGATAGCCTGAAGCCTTTTCTTTTCCAGGCTGAACAATCCCAATTCTCTCAGCCTTTTCTCCCAGCAGAGCTGCTCCATCCCTCCGATCAGCCTGGTGCCTCCTCTGAACTCTCTCCAACTGCTCCAGGTCCTTCCTGTGCTGGGACCCCAGAGCTGGAGGCAGTACTCTAACAGAAATGAGGCTCTGCAAAATTAAAAAACAACGAAAAATTTCAGGCTGCAGATCAGATTAATAATTTTCTCTATCCAATGAAACCCAACAACATTCTGATCAAAAGCAGAAGAGCTGAACAGATTCTAATTCCCATTAAATGTCTATGTTGGATTATTAATGGCCTGAACACTCAAATTCTGAGTGAAATTTTGATGGTGTAGGTCAATGAAGGAAAAAGGTGATGTTAACAAAGCCAGTGCAATCAGATATCCAGAGTTTCATATTCACAGATCCAAAGATGAGGTTTTGACTCAAAGATTGTTTTTGTCCTGTCATGGAAATGAAACCACCAAGCTTTATCTTAAAATAGGCTTCTTGCTCCACTATCTAAAAAAAAGCAATTCTAGAAACTCAGAAGTTCAGAAAAATTCAGTTTCCAGAGTAAATTTAGTCATGGACCTGATCTTGTACTAATATTACCTTTTACTTTAAAATAATGCTTTCTCTTCAGGAGACAATACCAGCTTTTTTTGGCTCCAAAGGAAATGTAGTAGATGCTCCTTCACTTCGTCTGCCTTCCCAAAGATTTGCTGCTGTGCCAGAGGAACAAATACTTGTAAAACATATTAAGTTTGCATAAAATTCCATTCCTTTGGCCAAATGAAGTCATGTTAAGAGACAGAATTTTGCACTGTGCCTGTATTAGGAAAATTAATTCTTTGGATATATTTTTTTAATCTCTCCAGGTGGTCAAGCTTTAGAGTGCAGTAGGAGAAATGACTTCACCTCCTTCAGCTGTACTGGTTATTATTTTTGGCTGTTTAATACTTCATGAAATCTGGTTAATTATTATTGGGGGTTCTTTTTAATACTTCTAAGTCCTTGTGGGTGAATTTGATAAAACATTTATTTTTACTGCTTATATAACTACCTACCTAAAATGGTTTTTTTGGTAGAAAACTGTACTGTTTTTGCCAAAACAGATTCTATTTCAATTTTGGGAAATTGTTGGAAAGCTGATATTCCCATTTTTCAGAGATGCCCGTGCCATGTTATTAAACTGGGCTTTATGGAGATGAAAAGTTGATCCCAACAGGAATCATATCCATTTGTTTACACTAATCTGTATGGTTTCATCCCATCTGGAATTCAGTGCCATGCTTCTCATACAGAATCCTTAACCCGTGTTTTCCCGTCAGCCCTCAAAGGCTTCCTCTGTACAATTCTCAAACATTTCACAGATGCATCTCCTGGAATAGATTTAGGCCTGTGCTGGACTTGGGAATTCTCCTATTTTGCTGCATTTAAGCCACCAGGATAACTGCAGAGACAGAACTGGCAAGAGAAGGCTGGAAGAAATAGTTCTGATTAAAAGATAACACTTCAGCGTTATCAGGAAACCTTGTGGATCCCTATAAAACTGGGAAGGGTTTTATACTCACTCTTCTGGCAAGTATGTAAATTTAAGCAATTTTTTTCACACTTTTTCTTGGTGGATTTGTAGGCAAAGACAAGTTCTCATCGGCCCTTGTCCTGCTTGACTAAATAAAACATGCTCTTAAAAGTTTCCTGTCACAAGACATTGTTTCCATTTCTCTTACCACACTTCTAGACTTTCTGCAAAAGGATTCAAGTCTGACTTCACCCTGAATGTGACTGGCCCAAAATATTACAGATAATGCCTTACTGATGCTTTGAAGAGTTTACAAGCTTCATTATCTCTTGTGGAACATTCATGGTTCATGCCAGGATCATGGTTGCACTTGCTTTGCAGAAATGTTTTTTGCTCTTTTGTAATCAGCTGGTTTTCCTAAGTTTTCCTCAATAATTTCCAAATAACTGACCATGAAGTGAGAATTCTGTAGCACTTTATTGCTTTTTACAGTTCCCATGTTGCTCACCTATTGCTCACATTCTGATCATTTCATTTTAAATTGATCTCCCCCGATTTCTTGTTGTCATCACAGTGCTGCCAAGGATCCTGATAAAAACACTGAGCACAATCAGCCCCAGGACTGAAATTTCAGGAGTCACCAGCAGTGACTGAATGGGTCACCATTCCTTTCAGTATAGTCTGTGACTAACTTATATTCAGTTTCTTGTTCACTTCGTGCTCCTGCTGCCAATTCCAGCTTAGTTCATACTTTCCCACATAACATCACATCTCAAGCTGCATGGGAACCTAAGCAGATTAAATTTTGGTGTTTAAATCTGCCACATGGCCAAAACTGTCACTCAGCTGTTATTTTTAATTGTTATCCCGGGTCAGTGCTACAGAGGTCCTGCTGTTTTCCTTCTTGTCCTCTTGAACACATGTCCAAACTTTTTTGCTCTAGTATTTAATATCTTCAATGGAATTTTTTTTATTTTCTTTTTTTTATTATTATTATTTTTATTCACCTATTTCTAAGGTGAATAGCTCAAATCTCTTTTCAATTCCTTGCTTCCCTCCCTCCTGATGAAAATCCTTGTCCTTTACATCATTCTTCAGTACATCGTGGCGTGGCTGTGGGGTTTTTAGACCTGCTAATGAATGCTCCAGGGATGACATATTAGAGAGCAGGAATGCTGGATGCTTGTTTACAGCCTTTCCTGAAAGGATCCCGGAGCTCATGTTAAGCTTTCAAAACCAATTGCAAGCTCTTGAAGGAATTATTACATCACTCCAACCCTGAAATGCAGCTGCCTCAGGGGAAAGGCAGGGAATTTTTAGTAGGGCAAAGAAGTATTTCAGCACTTTGGAAGAGAAAGTGAATAATGCCATAATCAACTGAGCAGAAAGGGAGTGTTTACTAAGTAGTCATGTATAGTTGTTTTCACTGGATTTAGGCCAGAAACCTGGGAAAAACCTGCTGCTAATGGCAAAAATGGAAATGGGGCGTTTAAGTCACCAATAACCAAGTCCTTTGGTTGTCCTTTGCATTTTAAACTGCAGCACCTGAAGCAGCAGAGTTGTAGTTTTCTTTTTTTCCTTTCTTTTATAACTGATTATCAAGATCTCCTCCTTCAGTGAGCAGGAATGATGTCTGATTTCCTCAAGAACTCACAAGAAATTAATTTCTATGCAGGCCTGTACAGAGAAGCAGCAACACCACAGTCAGTTGTTTTTTTAAATTAGTCAGTGCTAGAGAAAACAATAATTAACACCAATTTTGTCTCACTGTAGGCATCTGAGTGGGTTTAAATGCACCACACCAGGTCTTTACTTACTTTAATTTATCATTTTATTGACTTCATTAGAGTTGTAGCTGCTCTAGTGTTCATAAACAGAAGACAGAAAACTTAGAAAACACAGTTATAATTATCCCTACACATTTCAGGATAAATTTGTTGTCATCCATCAGAAAATAAATCAGCATTGTGGAAAATCTGTTTGAGATACCATAGGTGTACCTTAGGTTAGAAGGAGAGGAAATAAAATTGGAAATATTTTTGCACTATTATATCTATTGATGTTGAGATATATAAGCATGCATATATTTATAATGACAATTTAAAAATGGCATTTAATTCATGTTACCTGATGATGTGTATATATATATATATTTATATCATATTTTTTTGTGTCCTGGTTTTGTAAAGAAGCTCATAAATGGGTGATGAAAAGGTGTTGAAGCCAGGAAAGGACTTGGACTTTCTGGAGAATAGATTAGGATGGGAGATAGGGGAAGAATAAGAATAAAATGTGATTGGAGCTTTTAAAATAGTGAATGTTAAAAACTACATGGTATGAAAAGAAGAAATTGAAACTCTGAGTGAATTCTCGGGAACTGAGAAAATTAAAGTCAAGGAAGGTTTTCCCTGTCTGTATTTTAGTGTGATAACCTAATAAAGAGATATTAAAAAGATATTTGCTTCAAAACAACCCTTGAAATGTTCTTCATAATGACATTCTGAAATCCTACATTGTTCAGTCAAAAACAGAACAGCAAAATTTGGCCCATAATGATTAATCCATAATGGATTTTATGGCAGCACAGGAGAGTAGCAAACTGCCACCAACACAATCTTAGTGCAAGGGACTGTGAATGAGAGGCCATGTTTTCTATGGCTTTCCATAACTTTATATCAAGACTTTTATTACTTTTCTTGGGTTTTTTTAAAGGAAAAGTAAAAGAAAAATACATGAAAAAGTATGACTGAAAGAAGGAACTGAATATATTGTGGGGAAGGAACCTGAAGATTAGCATATTCCTGGCTGAGTTAGCCTGATCTACAATCAGAATGTGAGATTTGTGAAACTTTTTTATTTTTGGCTTGTAACATTTTCATTGGACTACACCCAAAGTGAGTCTTTGTCCAGTAACAACAACCTCCTTAAGCTATCTGTTTTTCACACTCACACCTGTTAATATATTTTAAGGGAAATACTAAAAATATGTTACAAGTAGAGCCATAACACATGTCAGGAAGAATGAATGAGGTGATTTAGAATTAAAATTTTCAAGGTGCCTGGTTGGTGAGCCATGCTCCAAAGCACTGCAGGTTGACCTCAGCTGGATCCAGGAAAATTGCTGTGATGGATCCTTGTCGCTCCTTCTCGCTCACTTTGGTCTCCTAGTGTGGGCTCAGGTTTGTAAGAAAAGTTGGAAAATATTTGTGTGATGTGGTGGTGAGCTGAGACAAAGCTCTGGAGATCTGCATTTTTGTCCCTTTCAGCAGCAAATCTCCACCAAGAGCTATTTAAATTACAAAGGCTGAGAAGTTGAGGAGCACATCGCGGGGAGAAATTTCCTAGCAAGAAGAAACACAGAACAAACAAAGAAAACAAGAAAAATGCTCTTTGCTTTAGAAAGATCTAAACATTTCTTGGATTGTGCAAGATGAATTGCATTTTTGCTGAGTCTGTAAAGGTTTTCATCAGCTGTCACCTGTATCAGTGGTACTTTGGAATTTGCCAGAAGATTTGGGAGGGTATTAGAGCTCCTTGGCACTTTTGGTGCCTAAACACAAGAGCTGCCAGCATCTAGGAGGTTTTTGGGACTTATTTCAGGAAAGGTGGTACTAAGGTGGAGTACTGCTTCTAAAGAGAGTAAATCCAGAGTATCCTCACTGTGCAAGCAGCCTTTTGAAACATCACTTTGAAATGGAATACCCTGAGCAGATGTTCAGTCAGACAAATATTTAGAGAGAGATGTAAGTAAGCTCTAGGAGTTAGAATTTGGGCAGGGAATAGAAACCTGTAAATAGATAGAAAATAAGGTCACCCTTTAATAGGTCTACAGCAATTGCACATGGAAAAAAATGTTATAAATCCTTTCTGACAGTACATATGTTAAAGAAAGCAAAACTAATCAATCACCGGGAGATGGGCTGGTGGTCTGATTAGTTAATGTAATTCTCCCAAGTCAAATTAAAATTTTTTAAAAATATGCTAGATATTACCATGTAACCTATCAAATAAAAATTCCTACAGCTGTGTTTTTTTCATTGCCAGCTTAAAATAACAATACTGACCTTGGCACAAAACAATTTCATGAGATTAATGACCAGTTTGGCTTAATGATCCTTGCCTTCATCCCCTCCCAGCCAGACATTAATCCTGAGGAAATTTACTGCACCTTGATTGTTATGGCTCACACATGTACAAGCCTCAGGAGCTGGGGCAAACCAGCTAAGTTGTACTTTGCATCAAGAACACTTACAGCAAAAACCAAAGCAAGAACAGCTTTGAAACTTTAAAAATTCAGAAAGGCAAATCATCTGATTTTGATCAAAGAATTAGTAACAGCCTTCGCTGTGCACTGTTCTCTCTGTATGAGTCTTGGAGCAATTATTGAGGAGTATTACAGAATATAAAAAATGTAGCCCTTGGCACTGACTGTCCGGGCCAGGCATTTCTGAAACTGCTATCAGCTTTGAATTTAAATGCCAAATACAATATTTTGCCTTGATGCAATTCTTCCAAGTACCATCCATCCTCCTGTCGCTGGAAATGGTGCAAATCAGAACAATGCTTTCATGAAGGTATGAAATGAATGGGGAAGTTTTGGCTCATCCAGCCTTTTTCACTACCCACGGGTCACATAATTAATTCTTGCACTTAGCTAAACAAAGCAGAGGGAGATAATAAGGCAGAGGGCTGGCACAAGACCTTACAAAAAGCCATATGTAGAATTATAATCTGAAAAGGAGATGTTTCTAATTAATACTGATGTTGGTGTTCATTCCTGAAGAGTTTTTTTTTTTATCTCTCTGCTAAGGATGTGATGTTTATATACCTGATGATAGTGCACAATCCAGGGTTACCTTTTGTAGCACCAAGAATTTCATCAGAGCTGCAGATACAGAAACAAGTAGGAAGAAAAATAAGTGATATGATCCTCCTTTCTACAGCTTTTTAACTGGCAGTTCTGGGAAAAACAAAACAAAACAAAACAAAAAAAAAAATTACACAAACCCCGTGGCTGAAATGAGACATAAATACTTCACTGTATCAGAGGTCTTACTGTTAAATTTAGATGCAACCAAACTTCTTCTTCCTTCTGAAAATGAACAAACAAGAAGTTTGAGTAGGAAGACAGCCTAGAATGCTTTAGCCACGTCAGTTAATGCCTGTAGAATTTATTTAAGCCAAAACACTTTTCCTTCAAAATAAATGGCTTTAAAGGCCTTGGCAGATCCATCTTCTTCCATCTTCTGTGACCTTTTTGTCCCAGTTCTTTACCAGCCTAGGCTCTGCATTGCCTCCCAGCAGCGTTCTGGCTAAGGGAAATGGTATGAAAACCTTGGAAGTGCTGTATTTTAACCAACTGTGCAGATAACCCCTGAAAAGTGCCAGGAAGTTATTTCCCCCACAAACAGTTCATCACAATGTCTTCCCAGCATTCCCACGCCTGCCAGTCTGAGAGGCAAAATACCTGAGGAGCAGGAATAAAACACCTCCTCAATGTTTTATTTCCAGGGCAATTTCTGACTCTCTGCAGATGTGGATGGAGCAACCGAAAGAGTGGCTTTCCCAAGAGAATAAAAAGAATCAAAATGCTTTTTTAATGACTTCATGAAGACTGTTGGGCATTTTTAAATGACAATAAGTAGAGTCATTTTTCTTCCCACACTATATATAACTTTGTGAACCTTCCATCAGAACTATCGGCATGTAACATAAGCTGCATCCAAAAATCCAGGAAAGTCTTTACTAAGGGAATATTTTATAGATAGTTTTCCCTACTACATTTTTACAACACAAAAATACAAACAATTTGGCATTTCTCTAGTTCTAAGAGGATCTTACTGGGATAAAATGAGAAATTCAGCAGTTGTTCAAAATTCTAGTTTACTGTAGTAAATGTAGTATCTTGCAGTGCAGGGAGGAAGAAGGAAGATTTTCAGGAAGATTGAAAGAACTTAATATGAAAATAACAGAACTTTATTGTTTCGGTTAATCCACGACATGAACTGAAATGTTTTGTTCTCCAAATCTCTTTTGACCTGATGGCATTCCACTAACATGAAGTTTATCTAATTTTCAAATATTTGTTCTAGTATCACACTGACACCCACCTGGGAGGTTTAGACTGTCCTTTCTCCCGTGCAAGCAAGGACCAAAAGGCCACTGTGGTCATTCCTGACATATCCTTAAAGATATCCATGACACAGGCTCCACAGTTTTCTAGACACTCTATTACACATCGATACTTTTCTTAAAATTAGAAAGGACTTTTCAAAATGCCTTATCCCAAAACAAAAACTCTTTTCAGTTCAAGCCCAGGACTCCTTGTTTCCACCAAAGAAATGAGAGAACTCCTTGCAGTGTGTCCTGCAGTGAAAGGTCCACCACTTTGGGCACTGTGGTGTTTAACACCAGCTGGAAACTGGACTCCAAATAATCTCCTGCCCTTCCTCCCTGCTCCCTTCAGTTGTGGAGGGACAAAGACAGAGGCTGAGGGTGGAGATAATTTACTGAAAGCAAACAGCAGTGGGGTGAGGAAATGCACAGTAGCAGCAGCAACCTGTTTGAATAGACCAAGATGAAACACAATCACACCCGATTCGCTCTGTATGTGCCAGAACAAGAGGAAGGCAATCAGTCCTTCTCTCTATTCACATCACATTTACTGCGCAGAAAAAGTTCCTTTCTTCGTGCTGGACCATTTTTTTTCTGAAGGGTTTCTTTTTTCTCTCCAGCCCTGCCAGCATTCCTTTCACATGAGGAAACTCGAACAGATTTAAGCCCTTGTTCAGAGCACGGTTTGTAGTACAAACATGCTACAGTTATCAACTCACAATGCCCAAACACACGGGGCAAAAGCAGGCTGCGCTCCCACAACTTAATTTTAGAAAGTGGTACAAAAAATAAGTGTTCTAAAAAGCAGATCATTATTTTGTCATCTATTCATGAACAGTGGTAAAACTACTGTTGTCTATAAGATTTAAGAGATATACTCAATAATTAAAATGTTCAATATAAATACAGTTGTACAAAATAAAATACAGTTTGCCTCAGCACACCTTTGCTTCCTCTGTTCAGATTCCACAGGTTAGCTTTATAACACAGCCCAGGAGACAAGAGTTGTTTTTGAAATTCCACCTGTCCCCACTGGTATGTACCCAAAACTGAGGCCAAGTCTAGCATGATGTCAAAATGGATCCACTCACACAAGAACCAGAATTAGCCTAACTACAAGCACTTGATGTTATCCAGACACTCTTAGAAAAAGGAGAAAAGCTAAACTGGGCTGAATTTTTGCTAGGGAAAATATGCAAAAACGAGGTGCTAAGATTCCTGCTGAGTATTCTTTGAAAATTATGGGTTTTAGCCTTCTCCTGTAGAGTGGGACACTGCTAAGCAAGGGGAGGACAGCAGTATATGCACATCTTCCATCCTAGTTGAAGGACAGGATAAATTCCAAGTGGTTAGAGTGCAAATTCGTGGATCAGCTCGTGGAAGCCTTATCTTGTGAGATGACAGAATAAACACACAATCATTCAGATGTATTGCAGTGCCAGTCCCAAGGGGGATCTTCTAAGAGAACAAAAATCTCTATTTGTTTGCATGTGGCCGCTCATAGCAGTCTTTAAGCTGTCTGAGTTTTTGTGGAGGCTGGTTTTTTGCATAGCATGTCTGAAATAGGAACTGTTTGGAACAGAGTACTGGGTTAGATTTTTCAAGATTGTTTAGATTTATCCTTACCAAAAAAAAAAAAAAAAAAAAAAAAAAAGAGTAGGCTATTTAGAAATAAACTGACAGAGATTAAGATCTTAAGCGACAATACATTGGGTTTTTTTGGTGGCAATTGTTGCATTAGTTCCATTAGGGGAGAACTAGGTTACTAAGGCAAAAAAGATTGTCACCACTAAATGATTTAATGGATGATTTCTATTTCTCTCCATTCAATTGCTGAGTCATCCCTTTTAGTGTCCATAAGATTTGTTAAGGTCAGAGCTTCTTTCTGGTGTCGTGTTGCAACTGAATCGATTCATGTAATAGTTGACAAGAAACTCACAAATGGCTGTTTTTCCCCAGAAAGATATATTTAAGTGAGGACACTCAGTATCAATTTGGGCAGATTTATCAAGAATGCAGGACCAAGGGAAAAAAAAAGAAGAAGGAAAACAAAAGGAAGGAAAAGTTCCAGTATTCCCTGGCAGATAGATCTGTAATGACTAACTGTATCTGATGGTTGTAGTAGCATTTTCCTAAACAATGTTTATAGTTCCCGTAGTGTATAATTTGGCAGGACACTTATTCCTTGAGAACGTGGAATCCAAATGCCTCAACATTGGAAACATACTGTAATTAAAATTGCTGCTTTATTGATGGCTGGTTTGTGAGCTATGTGATCCTCCACTCCAGTAAAACTGGAAACAGTCACAACAGTTATGCCTGAACTGAAATAAAACCTAGAAATTCAACATAAGTGCAGGGGAAAAGCAGGGAAAGCATTTGCATGGATCACAGAGTATAGGCACAGAAATACATGAAATTTTGAATTGAAGCTCAAAGTACAGTTTTAAAAACACAAGTAGTCTGAAATCTGCATCATTTCCTTTGCCAGGCTATACATGAGATCATCCCTGAACATCTTGTAGGAGGGCACTGATGAGTTCAGAGAGAGAGCTGTGTTCAGCTCCAGCATCCCTAACACAGTGCCACAGCACAGGCAGTAGAAGGTGCTCTTGTAACAGCAAACACTGGTGCTTGATTTGACCAGAGAGAGCTCAGAATCCTCCTGCCCCTCATGCATCCTGTGTTCCAAAAGCCACGGAGCCAAAGAATTGCACAACTTGATTGTTTTTAATCAAGCAAGGCCAGCTTGAGCCACACTGAAGTGGATAGGGAAAGAATTCCTTCATGGTATAGGGACGTACCCCACTGCTTTTATTCCCTCTCTCTACAGCACCTGGCTTATCCCACACCCCTGGGGAGTTCTGACACCTCTGATGGTGCAGAATGTTTCTCTATTTAAACAGATTAGAAACGTTGATTTCTACTAAATAGGGTTTACCTACGTAACAATTAGGGTAGATGAATGTGAAACAACCTTTGCTGCTTCACAGTGTCAGATATTGGGAATCCTATTGCTGCAGTCTTCAGGAAAGGGAGCTGAGCTTTTTCCTGAGCAGCTGTTAATGGTGAATGGCAGAAAACTCAACAGGTTTTCAGTTGTTTTAACACCTTGTCTGTTTTATCTGAGCATTACACCTACAAGAGAGCTAGCACTTTTCAAGCCCTTTCAAATGCCCAGGTAAAACAGGGCATGAAATTGTGAAAAAGGATCTTGTGACTGGACAGTAGTTGATGGTTCTGGTTCCCATTGTTGGGACCTGGATCCCAGCACTCACAGAGTGAGGTCTGTGGAACGGAAACAGATAAGTAACACATGTTAACTTAGCTGGAACATTTGAAAAAAAGGTTAACATTTCTCTTTAGACATTAATGGATGAATTTCAGTTGGTCCCTTCAAGACTTAAAACAACTTACAGCTGTTACTTGCCAGAGAAAGGCATATTTTAATTCTTACTATGCCCTGGAAATGACTGTGTGTTTTCACTCACAGCTTAGTATCAGTTAGCCAATACTACTAGAATTATTCTTTAAATAAGTCCCTTCTATGGATTTTTATAGTTCATGGTGATTCCCTGTCTGAAGAAGAGTAAGTGCTAGTGAGATTTTTCCTGAAATTTAAAGTAATAAATTATCTTGAGTATCTTTTACAGTAGAGTTATAATATTAATAGCCAGACAAACTAAAAGGGCACATGCTATAAGAAGCCTCAACCATCACACATATTGATAAATACGTAAGAACTTGTTAATGTGCCAAAGAAAAAAGGAAACTGATGTTTTGAAGTCAGAAGAACAAGTTTGCTTCCTTTCATGTCTTCAATGTCATTCTTTATTTACAGCCCACTGCAGTTGTGCTCATTAGTGATGGCTGAAAAGCTGTGTCAACAGGTTTCCATTAAAAATATCTAAATAAAAAGAAGAAAAGATGCAATGTAGAATTACATGATCACATACCCAGTTGCTTGGTTCTGAAGCAAAAATTGATGCATTGCAAGGCACAGAATTCCAGATTCAACAGGTATTTCCCTAAATGAGCTGTCCTGTTCTTCTGCACAATATATAGAGATTATCCCTTTAATAGTTTTGGCCTTTAAACTAACACAGTAACCCACACATCCTCAAACTGTACCAGCAGACAGCCTGGTGCTTTGTTTGGCAGAGCATTTGAACAGAGAATGCATGACAGGTAAGAATGATGAATTCACCCAGAGAATTACCCCTGTCTCCTAAAAGACAACTCCACTTGTTACAAGCCTAGTCACTGCAACTGTGTCTTCTAGGAGCTGAAGTTATCATACAATGATAAAATCACAAGATGGTCTGGGCTGGAAAAAACCTTAAATATAATCTGGTTCCTAGCCCCCTGCCATGGGCAGGGATGCCTTCCACTAGATTATGTGGATGCTTAAAGTATCCCGAATTTATGGAAATAATGCCCTGCCTGATATGGAAATGATGCACTGCTGCCTCAGAGACAGGACCAGTAGGGACCAGCGTGTCCCCACGCTCTCAGCAGTTTCCATTTGCTTTTTCCCATGTGTATTCCTCACACAATTCACTCCTTAAATGGCTCTGACTTTCCCCCAGCCACCTCCCTCCCTCCCCACATCCCATCAGAGGAACAATCGTCACCAAGGCAAAAGAGCCAGGCTGGGTTTTTTTCTTAGATGGATTTTTGGCAAATGGGCAGACAGTTTTGAGCACAAATGTTATGAATTGCAGTTGCCAAGTCACAAGGCATTTTCCTGATCTTCTTGCTCCTCTCAGCTCTGTCTGATACAGAGATTTGGGTGCAGCTGCTTCGTGATGCTGCATTCCCTAGAGACACATTGCTCACCGTCACCTTTGCCAGCTGACGTTGGGTCTTGTGCTTCCAACATCCGCCTCCTATTTCTGCAAAATTTCTTTTCATCATCAAGGTGCCTGGGAAACCAGTGTGGTTCTAGTGCATCCTGCTGTAGCAGCAGGCAGAGGAGTTTTGGGAAGATTCACTGGCCTTTTTGAGCCACACATGATGTTTTCATGAGCAGACCTAACTGTACCGACCAGAGGCAGACTGGAGCCAGGAGAATGCAAGCACTGTGCCAACCCCACACACATTTATGTCATGGATCCTGCTGTCCAGCACCCTCTTCAACCTCATATTCCACTGCCTTATAAACACAACCTGCCAGCTGTGCTCCACCAGGCAATGTTTTTGCAGTGGCACCTCTGAGGCATTGATGACATCATTAAGATATCTCAAAAAACAGGCAGGCTTTGCATCTTCACATCTGGAAGCTCTAGACTGGGGCTTGAAAGTCCCCTGAAGTCTCCCAGAAATGCAGGTTTGCTGTCTCCCCTTGGGCCTGTTTGCCAAATCTGACTTTCAAATGAGCAGAGCAGTAGGAATGTTATTTTGTGCTGGGTCTGGGTATGTCCAGTTCAGCACTTTGTAATTAGTTAGCTGATTTCACAGAAAGCTGCATGTGGTGTGCAGCAAGTGATTGCAAAATTAGTTATAAATGAATCCAGAAAAAAAATGCAAAGCTTTGGCCCATGATGGATTTCCAAACAAAAGCCTTGGATGCTGAATGCTATTTTGATTTTTAACACCTGTAAGAAATTGAGATTTATTTCTCCACCACACTCCTGGCCTGAAGATTTATTTTGCTCATATTACAATCAGGCTTATCTGGCATTTAAGGTTTAACTTCTGGTAAAGCTTCCAGATGCAATTATTGTTTTAAGATGGGTGGTTGTACCTACTCCAGTGATGCTGTGCTGCTTCAGCAGATTTTTAATTCTCATGCATACATTTATTTTATAGTTTGTCTTGGCCTTACAGGAAACATTCTTCATGAATCTCTTGAAATCCCAGCAGCCTTCACCTTTATGGGGCTTTTACATGCATTCTTAAAGGAAAGAATTCCTGGCAGGCTGCAAGAAGTCTGATAATTTTATTTCTGATCTGGACATTTGGGTTGTGCAAGTGTGCTGTAAAAGGCTCTTCCTTATTTTCCCATTCCTTTTTACCCAATTGGCTGAGTGAGCTTGCAGTAATTACCACATGTGACATCTGAATTTAGGACTCCCCTGGTACTCAGTAGAGAGTGAATTGATGTCACTACAATAATACAGTAGATTCTTTTGTTTGCAATATATTAAAACATGGTTTTTATTTTAATATCTTTTTGTTCTCCTCTTGTGTTCAAACTATTCCCTGCAATTAGAGGAGAACATAGTAAATTTGCTTCTGATTTATGGAGCTTGAAATAATTTTCTCTGGTGGAACTTATCCTGCTGGTTGTATGGTCAGCACATGTTAAACACTTACTCTGTAAAAGCACTGCTAACTCATTAAACTCAGGAGAAAACCACCAAGAATTTAAGAGAAGCTAAAGTAACAATGTTAATTTAAAATAAATAGAGGGTTCACTCTGTTTTAAAATGGCTAACTTAAAATGTCTGCAGGTGGATTTAAAGTAGAGACTTTCTTCTCCATGACGGGGCATTCTTTTACTTTTTAACAAAAGAGTATCTTTGCTTTTCTACAATTTTATTTTAAAATGCTGTTTGGATCTGTTAACAATTGACTGCTTATCTAGGAAAACAAGCTTCAAAAAAATATCCAAAGCAAAATGGTTTTGTGCAGCCCTTTAGAGTGAGGATACCAACAGAGTGACCTGTAGTCTTTAATTAATAGACACAGTTTGCTATTTATTGACTTGTAGATTTAATTGGTAGTGCTGTAAGAATTCCAGGGTAATTGAAGATTTAAATTCCTCCAAAAATATGTTGCCAAGTCATCCTGCCTCAAATCTGCAGGAATGTTTTTGTTTATGCAGCCTTTAGAGTGCTTCATCCACATATTTCTAAGCAGAGCTGATCTGGGTTTTTGCTGAGGGAAAAGATTCTCTCCAGACCTTGTTCAGGGCCAAACCACACATGTTTGTGTGCAAATGGATGTACAGGAGGCAAATTACAGTCTCCTGAAGCAAGGAGGGAGCACTGATGCTGTTTGTTTCAGGTAGAGTGCGAACTTGCCTCCTGAGTGGCTGTAGAAAGAGAGAGCTGGCTTTTTTCTAAGAGGTTCATTCCATGGTTAAAGGGATTGTACTGGAGTGTCCACTTCAGTAAAAAAGTGAGAACTCAGAAGCCAACATCGCTTGAGTTGTGTTGAACATGAAGTTCTGTGATTTGTTTCCCAGCCTGAAAAAGGCCCAGAAGGTTTTCTGTGGAAATTTCAGCAGAATTGCAGCACGATGTTCCTTGTAGGAACCAAGGAAAGAAAGGAGTCAGCTTGTATAACCTGTGGAGGTGGACTCGCTGGCAGCACTGGTGCCACCTCCCTGTCACCCAGGCTCTTCTGGGGGCCTCAGCATCAGTGGCTGGGATTTGTGCCTCTTGTTCTGCTTTGCTTGCTGATTTCTGCAGTCCCATGTGCACACCCAGTTCCTTGGAGTGACCTTCCTTCTGATTTTCTACCCCTGCTCTTCCCTCTCTACCTCAGCCCTCACCCTTTGTTTCTGTCAACCTACCAAGACAAGAGACTGACAACCTCTGAACAGCAGATCACAAAGTCACAACAGAATTTGCAGAATAGGACTTTCCAACATAAAGTGCCTTTACTTGTTCTGGTTTTGAGCTCTGTGTTGTGAGAAGGACTGTACTTGCATTTGTGTTTTTTTCAGTTATTCCTTTTCCTGTCTTTGGAGAGCTGCCTTCTCCTCTCATCATTCCAACACTGCTTTTCTCCCTGTTTCCCCCTCTACAAACACTGCTTTCTCAGAGTGCTGTGATATCTCTGCACTGTGATGAGGCAGAGTGGGACACTTCATAAGAAAAGACAAAGTTGTGTTGGATTTTCTTGGCCAGGGCTTGGTTTCAGGATTGGTGAGAAACAAATTTGAAAGCAGGATGTATCTAGGTGGGTCTAGAATTCAGCAGCTGCTGAACAGGCAGGAATTTCTGTAGGGATACAAGGAAGCAGTTTATATTTCACATTTCTTATGAAAATGGCAAAAGTCCAAATCAACTAAACAAGCTCCCTAAAGCAATTCCTGGCATTTATAAAAATCCTAAGACATCAAGTTGCAAAATTATGCACCTGGTTTAAGAAGTGCCAGTCATGAGATTTTCTGGCCAATCTCAATACCTCTGAATTATGATTCTGTTCTGCAAAAATTCTGGCCAACATCTCATTTGCATGTGAAACACTGCGAAGAAGTTCCATTATTTCACCTATATCTGCAAAAGAAGAGCGTTTGTTTTTGCAAATTAAGTGTTCATCTCATACTGGTTGAAGAAAGCTCTGCAGATGTAGGGTCTTAGACCTTGCCTGCAGTTTATTAAATGTCTCCTGCAGAAGAGAGAGTTTATTCCCCATCCCAACTGAGCAGCTTTGCCGTGGGTTGCACAGAGGAACCTTCAGCAAACTCTCATTAACCACATGCAAAAGTCTTTTTGCCGAATTGGGGCCCTGGCAAATGTTGCCTACAGAATCCCCGGATGGCTCAGGCTGGAAGGGACATCTGGTGCCACCTCCCTGCTCAGGCAGGGCCATCCCAGGGCACAGGGCACAGGACTGTGTCCAGGTTGTTCTGGAATATTCCCAGTGAGGGACATCCCACAGGGCTGGCACTGCCCAGGGCAGGAGTTGTGCCTCCTGTGCAGGGAATTGCTGGGATCAGCCCCTGCCCGTGGCTCTGGGGCCATTGCTGGGCCTGGAGCAGAGCCTGGGCCCTGCTCTGCCCCTCCCTGCAGACAGGGACAGACAGGGACACTCAGGGACACCCAGGGACACCCAGGGACACCCAGGGACCCCCAGGGACACCCAGGGACACTCAGGGACCCCCAGGGACACCCAGGGACACCCAGGGCTGGGGTCCCCTGGGAGTCCAGTATCCCCCCTGCCATCACAGGGCTTCCTCAGAGCGAGCTGTGACACTGGAGCAGACCTGGATCATCAGCATCCAGGGACATCCCGAGGACTCCTGAGCTGGCTGCTGACCGTGTTTGACTCGGTGGAGTTTGTCCAAGCTGAAATCCTGCTCTCTCATGGCTGGAGCAGATCAGTAACATTCTGCACTGCTTTACTGGCGCCTCCTCCAATCTGGAACCGTGCCCAGCTGTATCAAGTCCCCAGGACTTTTTGTTCAAACTGGCAGGGGTTTTGCCTTTTTTGACCATTAATCACTAAATTGTGCAAAGTGGAGAGTGGGAGACAGGGCATTGTATAGCCCCAGACATAATAAATAGTTTACCAAGGATATTGCGTGAAGTCACATGGAGAATTCTTTAGTTATTTATCTTTACTACGCACCAGCTGAGAGCAGACTGGAGTGCATTTGCTGACGAGATTTGTGTGCCATCAGGAAAACATTTCATAGACCTACCACAATAGTCCAGATATTATGCTAAGAATAATAATGACAGCACTCACATAGTACCTGAAGAACTCCTTCTAGCCAGAGGATGCTTTTAGGTGCACAGATGGAAAAGATAACAGATTTGCCTCATCAGGAAAAATGTGAAAGCCAATTAAAATATTTTTCCTTTGCAAAGACTGATTTGGCAGCTGATTTTATAAATGTTCTTTAACTCAAACAAAACTGTTTTCCATTAAAAAACCCTTATTCTTTTGCTCTTGAGTTGCGTAAGACAAGCCTGAGACAGACATTTTATTGCTGAAGTCTGTTTAAATTTATCTTATGACTAATTGGGCTTTGATTAAAGTATAATAAAACATTAAGTGTCTGTAGACTGAGTCCAAAAACTACTTTTCCTTTTTTGCAAAAGATGATTTTTGAGTGTGTATGACTCAATATTTCAGTGCTCTTTAGTCTAAGGAACTCCTGGTACTGTAACTACTTGCAAATGGCACTTACAATTTGTGGTTACTTGTAGTTTGTAGCAATTTGTGGTTACTTGCAGAAGAAAACCTCCACATAATTTACCTTATTTCTGTACTATCTTTATAAAAAAAATACCATGGTTTGATTAACTTGTAAAAAACAGCAAATCTTTACTCTCAGGGTGGTAGCTGGGAGCTCCACATCTCCAGGACTGTGAAGGATTTGAAATGTCTCTTGCTCTGAACATCTGCCATAAAATCTCCTGACTAAGCCCCTAATTCAATGTTTATTGCCATTTATAGTCTGCTTGCAGTTGCCATAAGATGAAGGGTGTCTATTCTGGTTTCCTACTGTTTTCATAAGGAAAGAAAGGGATGTAAATAATACAAATAAATATTTACTTCTTCCACCCCTCCCTGCCCTCACTGAAATAAAACTGAAGTGTCCCTAATGGAGGAGCTGGCCTCAGGGTCAATACAGCATTTGGGATAAGGCTTGACCTCTCTTCTATTATTTTTGCATCTTTTATTAACACTCTGGTTTATTTTTCTGACTTTCTCATGGGACTGATGTTGTGCCAGTAGTAAGGTTATACATGACCCACTCAAATGCAGTTTTCCAGCTCTGCCCACTGCTGGCATCCATCTGCAGTGGGTTTTCAGAAGTGCTGCTGTCCAAAAAGCTCACCTATGCAGATAAAAAATCTCTGCCCCAAAACCTGTGCAACTGTGGAAGTGTGACTTTATTCCCTTACACTGAAAGAGCAATAAAAAAATTTAGATGCACAATGATAATTTTTCTTCTTCCATTCTCTGGAGTTTTTTTTTTTTACCAGAAGGGAAAACAAAGTAAATTCAAAATACGTGCTGAAAGGCCTTCTACATTAATGACTCATACTCTGAACAATAGCACAGAAAATATGGCACGATATAGTTCCATGCCTACGTAACAGCAGCTTCAATGGCATTTTGTTGAGTCCACAAGACACATCTCTCCCTCTTCCAGCTCTGCAGGCTTCTGATCTTCTTGAAATTCGAGCTGCACTCCCCTCGACTTCTCCTTGTCACGATAACTTCCCATCAGCCAAACCGTGTCTTGTACCGCGTTTATGCAAGCCCACATTCTTCAGATTCTGTTTCTGGTTAATCTTTTTTGTTCCTTGTCTTGCAGAGGCTGTCTGGAGAGACAGGATTATGGCCTTGGATTTGGAACATATTGATATGTGATGCAGAACAGCAATCCATTAACTCTCAGTGCAGAACAGCAGAGCATATGGAAACATGATGCAGAGCAGAACTCATTGTTCCTTAATGGATGTGGCTTTGCAGTACTCACAAGGGGCATAAATAAGAATAAATATCTACTTCAGGAAGAAAAAAGTATTATGACTCTTAATATCAGCAGGAATACATGATTTTTACAGATCTGCTTGCCAGAGCACAAGTGCAGCCCTTGTTACATGTTAGAGCTGCAATCACAGGTAATTTAGAGGCCAGGGTGGGGTGGTCCAAAGAATGGGATTGCACTAACTAAGTTTGCTCATCTCATTATACACTTCTATAATGCCAAATAACCTTCATTCTGCTGAGTTTCCCCCAGGGCCTGTTGAAAGCACGATGATGATCATGCAGAAATTGCAAAATTTGTCTTTCAAAGGTGGTTTTTCTGGAAGTGTTTCCTTCCAGGCAGCAGGTTGGTCTGTGTGGTATTGGGATTTTTCTTGATCTGCAGTATGTTGCTCCTCAAAAGCCAGAGGTTATTCTGGTCTCTGAAGAGGAAGTTTCACTTGCTGGCTCACTGAAGGCAAGGGACATTGCACAGCATTTTAAGTGTATGTTTCCTGCATCTTCTGACTTTTGCAAATCCCAGGATCATGGGCAGAACAGGTCAGGTGGGAAAAGACTTTTGAAAGGCATCTAGTCCAGCCTCCCTGCTGAAGGAGTCTGCCTTCACTGACTGCTGACTTCCACTAATGATGCCTTTACACCTTGTGCCAGCATTTGCAGGAATATTTAACACATGTGAAAGTGGATTCTGCAGCTTTTCGTCAAGGGACATAATTTTTCCTCAGTGTCACAGAATAGTCTGTCAGGAAAACGAGGTGTAGGATGTACTGAGTGTCACCTTGCTGACTTTCCCCTACAGTTTCCAGCCCCACAAAAAAATGTGTCACCATCTTACACTTCATTGCCCAGCATCTGAAATCTCTTGATATGACCAACATTTTTGTAGGCTTGGTTTACTTGTTGGAGCCATCCCTTGAAGGTGAGGAGTTTGAAGTGTGATGTGTACTGAGGTATCACTGTGCAAAATTCATGCAATCTCCCTTTTTTCCTGGTTTGCAGCCTGACTTAATAATGGAGACAGGGAAGAGACTGCTCAGTGCAGGTCTGTGGCCTGAAGAGTCCCTCAGACAAGGCAGGCTGAACTCTCCTGTAGGAGAAGGTGTCTGTGAAAGCAAGTTAATTTATGGGGGGCATATCAAAGTGCTGAGGAAGGGGAAACAAAGCTGAATCAAGAAAGTGGATGGAGAAGGAGCAGTCCTGAAAGCAGTATGTGATTTTGGCCTTGCAAAAATATGAAAGTTGACAATAGAGAGCAAAAGCTTGGCAGGTGTGAAGAGCTGGGTGGCTCTAAATGGCTGAATTCATAACAGAGAGGTCTTTGAGAGGCAGCAAATGCAGAAGGAAAGCAGTGAGCAGACCGGAGTATAAAAATGAAGGAAAAAGGGTGGGAGAACTAGGAGAAGGGAGCAGCATGAACACTAAGGAGAGAAATTAGGAGGCTCAGTGGGTGAAATCAAAAGTGCTAAGGCAGCATTGAGAGTCACCAGCTGAAAAGACCTGATGAGATAGAAAAATTGGTATATCCAAGCTGCACATTTAGGGTGCCATTTAAGTATTCTACTGGTTTATCATGGTGCACAGTTATCAAACTGTTCTAAGAAAAGTTAGAAACTTGGATGTTTTTCTTGTTCTGAAGATTTTCTTTTGGCACTCAATCTTTGTCATGCTCCCATGACAAATTAAGCATCTTGCCACATAAATGCACACATTTATCATCAAACCCTCTTTTAAAGTTTCCCATATTGTAATAAGAGCTAGAATTTCCCATATTGTAACAAGAGCTAGAATTTTATGCTGGAGCCCACAGTACTGCTGGTATAAAACATAACAGGGTGTGACCAGAGATTTTTGGCTCTCACTGAATCCATTGGAAGATTTACTGTTGACGTCAATGGGAGGAGAATTGGGCCCACAGTAGGAACTACAGTAGTAAAAACAATGCATTTGACTTGTTTAGCTGAATCTCTGCTTGCCAATGGCCCTTTGGGCACTGCATGTAAATGAAGACAAAACAATAAAAGAGATTAAAATGTCTCTGATTCCAGCAGATTTAGAACAGACAAGCAGTGAAAAATCAAAGTATGCAGTGGTTCAAGCTGTGTCATCACACTGTTCATGGCAGGCCATCCCACACTCCCATGCAACCACCGCCTGCTTAGGGTTTTTCTAGCATACAAATCAGCACAAAAAGGTGGATATTGATAAAAGAGAATATTTTTAGACTTGCAAATCAGCCATAGTCAGTCAAATTCTTGGCCCCAGCCATGTGCTGCTGAGCAATGTCAGATGCTCACATACACACAAATTGACATTTACAAGGCACACTGGGCCTAGTGCCAAGTTCAGAAATAAATTGCCTCTTTTCATAGGTTCACCAGAGCCTCCTAAGTACACTAGAGCCTCCTAAGGTTCATTTATTGTTTGCTACCGGAGGGATTGGAATGCTCCTGGGCAAAGAATGAAAATGCATTCAGGGCAGCATAAGGAAACTGTGTAAAGTGAAGTGCAATAACTGCAAAGCTGCAGTTTCATAGGTTATATGTTTTGGGTGTGCTGCATGTGGAGGGTTAGGTTGTAATTAACAGCAGTGTGGGCTGCATAATTAACTCCATGTGAATGCTTCTGGAAACCAACTCAAATAAATGGCAGCAGCACTTACCTGGGGAGTGTAGAGGAGGCTGGGTCTGATCCCTGAGGCTTTGCTCGTGAAGAATTCAGCCCTGAAAGGATTTCCCTCAGCTGCACAGAGCTGCTGACTGCTGGTGGATCTCTCCAAAAGCACAAAGTATTTTGGTGCTGGAGGAAGCTGAAGAACCTCATTTTGCCTCTTCACTTGTCCAGGCCCAATGTGATATTAAGTTCTCCGAATCCAGCCCGAGGAGGAATCCGTGCACATTTATAGGACACGAAAGAGGAGGGCCTCACCTCTTTGGATGAGCCATTGATCAAAAATCCAGTGTGCTGTCATTTGGCTGTCTGATCCAGCTCACAGTAGCTCAAAAGAAACATAAAATTCCCTTGGGCAGTGCTGCACCCCTTCCCGAAGCCCTGAGAGCCAGCAAAGGCCACACCTACGAGCCGTCGTGCTCCTCCTCGGACCGGTTCGCCTCCTGGAGAAGGTGCAGGCCCTGACTTTGCTGATGAGGTCAGTTCTCAATTGCATTGTCTTTCTGCAGATAATTATAGAAGGGGTTTGGACAGCTAAGAATGATGATCTCTGCCACATGGTGCTGTAACATTTAACAAAGGAGGCGAAGAAGACAAAGCTTTACCACAGACTCCCCTCATGAGGCAAGATGGGGCCTGTGGTGAGAGGTTCTGTTCCCTGACACAGTAACTGAAAACATTGCAAGAAGAAGGTCAGAGGCCTTATTTGTAGTCATCTTTCTGAAAAAGAGCTACAAATACATGGCTGCTGCCTTGTCTGTTTCTTCAGACCTGGGGCAGGCCTCAAGCTGTGTTGGTGCCACCAGCACTCCTGGTTTGGCTGTGATGGTCTCTCCTGACTGAGGGAAGGTTTCTAGGGAGAAACATGATCCTCTGTTGGGCTAGTTCATACACGTGGGAAAATCAGACAAGATTTAGGACACACAAGCCCCTTTGGGTGAGAAGGGTTTCAGCTTTGTGCCTGTTTATTCCAGTTTTGTCAGTGAGTCTAATGTCAGGTGGTGTCACCCTGAAAACCTTGCTGGGCTTGCATCTGTAGTTCCCAGCAGCTTCAGTAATGCTTCCAGGAGTATTTATCCTGTTTTAAACTGACCTATGCAGCTATGAAGTGCTGTGAGCATGAACTTGTCTTGGCTTTAGTGGTGCCAGTGCAGCCAGCTGTGGCTGGGCTGGCTGCTCCGGGTTTTAAGAAAGTCCAGAGTTCTCCAGACACTGCCCACTACCTCGCAATAGTGATAGGTGAATCTCTCAGTCTTTAGAAAATGCTTGTGTTTTAAGGGCTTGTTATAAAGACAAACAGGAAATAAGAAATAGAATGAGCTTCTGTTCTCTCTTATTCATAGCTGTGGGAAAAGAAGTGCTTTGGGAACAGAGGACAGAGCTGGGAGACTTCATGCAGGTATGGTACCCCCTCACCCACACAGCCTCCAGCTTTGCTTTAAATACTCTTATTTGAAATATTTTCCCCCTTTTTGGGGCCAGAATTTTGAATTATCCTTTGGGAAAAAGTAGGGAATATGTTGAGGCACATGTTCCCCCCCTTCATCCTTCCTGTGAAAGGACTGGATGTTTTATAGGCGGTATTTGTTCAAAATGCAAAGAAGCTGAGAAATGGCTTGGGAGCAGAGTTGGGAAGGATGGGAACAACCTGAGGATCAGAGATGTGAACACCAAGTGCTGCCTACGGGTGCCTTAGTAACTGTAACCAAATAGCTCTCAGTCCACTTTTATCAGCAAGCTTTATGTGTTTAGGGATAGACATTAAACTGCAGTTTGGTGTGAATGTCAGGTGTTGATGGAGAGCAGATCCCAGCTGGGATAGCAAGGACATTTCATCCAGGCTGTGTTGGAGGTGCAGGAGTGGAGCTGTGTGGGAGACTCTTGGCTGAGTTTATTGCTCCAGGCCAGCTCGAGCTGCTGATTCCCTGTAACTTCAGCTGGAGTAACTTGATGTGCTTGGGCATGTGGCTCCAGTCTGCCCTCAGAAACACCTCTCTTAGCATGGTGACCTTAATTCCTCTCTTTCTGTTTTCTCGTGTTAAAAATAAAAAGGAAAGAAATCCAGCTTTTATTGGCAGAGTGTTCTGCTTGTGCCACTTGTCCTTGGGGGACTACACCCACACTGAGCTCGCAGCCTGCGTGTGGGAAGCCTGAGCAGGAACCTTTGCCCGGGCATCAGGATTGCTAGGTCTTGCAACCAAGACATTTTTGGGACATTTGCCCCTTAGTTTGGGTTAGCCCAAGTGTCCTGGGTTAGGAGACAGGCCTCACTCTTTCTTCATCCTCCATGGAGAGAGGGAGAGATGATGACTTTGGATACTTCCCAGCTTAAGGTGTGCTCCTGCTTCGAATTGTTCTTTGGAAGTGTGCACAGCATTTATGGCTTTAGGAACTGTGACCTGTTCATAAGAGGAGCCCCAGTTTTTCTCTGTTTCTGTAAGAATTCACACACACTGCAGGTGCAGGAGACGTTCAGTGCCCTCAGGCACAGGGTGTGACTCCTGGGGTGTCTGTGCAGGGCCAGGATGATCCTTGCTGGTCCTTTCCAGGTCAGGGTATTCTGTGATTCTACAGCTCCAAATTTCCTGGCTGCAACCAGTGATACAGTGAGGAGTCACACACTGTTCTGCTGAAAGAAGAGTGTGTAGCTTTACAGTGCCCTAACAAAGTACAAGTTAATGCCTCTCAGATGCATATTCAGATGTCCTACACAAACCACAAGATGTCAGTCTGGCTACATGAAAAGTCAAGCACAGTCCTGCCCAGGCTCATGCAGTATTTTAAACTCTAATATTTCTGGTAACACAATCTATTCATGTACCACTACAGTTTGTCCTGCCATATAGCCATAAATCTTCTTTTTCTTTGCAGCGACTCTTTCACATAGGGCAAAATATTTAAGATAAAAAATGGTGTCAGGGAATGCAATTTACCTCTTGTTAAAAATAGTTTTTAATACTGAAGTGTCCTTGATCTTTATGTTCTGGCTCTGGTTTTGCTGTGCTAACAGTTGCAATGACACACACTGGCAGGTGGGATTAGTTGTACTCTTACAAACCATTTCCTTGAAGCACTTTGTGCAGAAAGCACTTTAGCTATTAAACAAGTCGTGGGTCACTTTCTCTCCATGTTTCCCTATTTGACTGATCCCTGTGCTACAGTTTAAATTTCCACGTGTATTCCCTCAGACCTTTGCTCTGGCAATTGAATGGAGCAAGTCCAGGGGAGGCCACAAAGATGATCTGAGGGCTGGAGCATCTCTCCAGTGAAGATCAACTGAGACAGAGTTGGGATTGTTCAGCCTGGAGAAGAGAAGGCTCCAGGGAGATACTGGAGCACCCAAAAGGGGCTCCAGGAGAGCTGGAGAGGGACTTGGGACAAGGGCCTGGAGGGACAGGACAAGAGAGAATAGCTCTAAATTTAAAGAGAGTAGGTTTAAGTTGAATATCAGGAAGAAATTTTTCCCTGTGAGGGTGGGCAGGCCCTGGCACAAGGTGCCCAGAGAATCTGTGGCTGTCCCTGGATCCCTGGAAGTGTCCCAGCCAGGTTGTACAGGGCTTGGAGCAACCTGGGATAGTGGAAGGTGTTCCATGGATAACAGAGGGTTGTAACTAAATGGTCTCTAAGGTCCCATCCAACCTAAACTCTTTTTTTTTTTTTTCCCCCGATATATCATTGGTATCTGGGGAACTGCAAGTGCTCAGTTCAGGGCGCCCAACTTCAGCTCTGGGGCTAGATCCCAGTTCTGAAATCCTTGCTGATTTCCTCCATGTGACATTTTTCCTGGCCATGTGCCTGTGTAAGATTTGCCTCTGGCCCAAGCCCTGCCTCCTAAGAGACTCCTGGGTCTGCTTCTAAGCACTGGGAGAAGCCTTTTTCCTTTAAGCTAAAGCCATTCCCCCTCTGCATCATGGAGAGGATGGCTGAAGGCAGGACCTGGCCCATGTCCTGCTAATGAGACAGAAATCTTTCAGAACATGACAGTCACCCCGAATAAATTTCTTGGTATTGTGGATCTTTCCAGGCTCATTCTGTATTTCAGACCAAATCCTACCAAACCTATTTATATTTCTCTGGCGGTAGATCTTAGGGGATGCATTAAATTAAACCTCAATTTTAATGCTGTAGCTATAATTAAACAAATTTAAAACAATTTCCATGTGTACCCAAGACACTCAGCACAACTTCTAAAAAGGTCTTATTTCTTTGTATTACAAATCTTCTGGGTTAATAAATATGTTTCATTTAGTGTATGACATTCAATGTCAGTTGGCTAAGACAGTGGAGTAGTGAGATAAAGCAGAAAGTTAAAAAAAAAAAGCTGGAGAAAGAAAAAACACAATCTTGAAAAAGAGGAATATTTTGGTTATTTTAGCATGATAATATTAGTGGAAAAAAAGTCTGCCTGCCACTGAGCACTCCTAATGTTTACAGGGAGGATGCTGCTGCCGATGTCGATGTGAGGAGAAATGCAAATACTGTCAGGCAGCTGCAGATGGCAGTGCAGGACTGCAGAGGAGAGAGGGCAGCTCTCAGGAGCTGGGTCTGGTCCAGTTTTGGAGCTAAGCTTACTCACTCCTTGTTACTATGATGAAACCCCACCGTAATCCAGGCTTGCTGCTGGTATTGCTCACTCTGTTGAGGGGATTGCAGGTGATTTTCTCTCATGGGACAGTTTTCCTTCCAAGCAAGTGTAACAAATGATAACAGCTGAAAAGAGTGATATACTTTACTAAAGGCTGTAGAAAGGAATTTACATATCTTTCGCTGGGGATGCCACTGATCCATAAATTCATATTTCTGACTATTTTCACTCATTTTCTGAGGGGGTAACAAGCTGTTGCTGTAACAGAGCATGTTGGGAGACTGAAAAGAAGACCGGGCAGGTATCTGCCCAGGCTTTGGCACACCTTTAGGTTTCCTCCTAAAAACCTTCTGAGATGTGGTTCAGGGTTTCAGAAGCTAAATAACTTCTTCTAAGAATGACTGAAAACAAATCTGGGCCTCGATCTTGCAGCCTTGTGTTTTAGCAGTCTGACTTCAGACCCTGCGCGGGATCAGTCACATGCAGAAAGTATTCATGGAACTGATGCCCATGATGGAATGTAAAAACCAGAAGGCCCTGCTTACAGACAATAAAATAAGATGTGCAACGCTTTTGTTGCATAGGATAAATTAATTAGAGAATCGTAGTAAATTTGGTGTATACAAGACCTGGATTTGTATTCCGGTTCTTTCACAGACTTCCTCTTTGAGCAGGGCAGTGAGGTGCAACAGAAAGCAAGGCTCTTGGAGACAGTCCCTGCAGCCTGGAACCCTGATTATTTGGAATACTGATTATTTGTTTCTCACAGGACTGGCAATGGGAGATCAATTCCCTTTCTGCTCAAGGATCCGTGTGCGTGACTTCCGATGTTTTGCCGCTGCAAGCAGGGAGCGGCCTCGTAGCTGCCACGTTTGACCCAAAAGTATAAAAAGCTGCAGGGTGAAAGGTTTTGTGCTCTGTGTGTGTCCCCCTCAGCCAGTGCAGTGACATCACCGGTGCTGGGTGCTCTCCCTCTCCCAAAGGGCTTCCCGTGGGTGTTGGGAAGGCCAGGAAGGCTCCAGGCCCAGCCAAGCCTTTGACGGTGCCTCCACCTACGAGAAACCACAATTTGTGACTGGAACCGGTGCTTGGAGAAGCTTCACTTTTGTTGGACTGGGAGGTTTTTGTGAAGTCAGAGCCAGGATTGTGTGGTTTGGAAGAGGCTCTTCGGAGATTAGCAGCAGATCAGTAGATTTCTCAACTGCCTCTGACAGCTACGAGTAGGAGGGACAACAGCCTGGGGCTTAGGAGAGTCAGGGTTATGTCCCTTGCTCTTCCACTTTCTCCTCTGTGACCTCGGGGCATGGGACTGGAGCTCAGGTGAAGATCCAAGAACCAGATCCTGGGAGGAGAGCAGAGGAAGAAGATAAAAGTTGTCATCAGGCCAGTTTCAGTGCAGGAGTTACAGTAGTGGCTTCGTCCCCAGACCCCAAAGGTGTTTCTTGGTCCACCTCTGCACAGTTGAATTCCCCAGGCAGTCAAGTTCCCTGTATCCTCAGGATGGAAATAGGTTAAACTGTGTGCCTGTTTGGTTATTTTAATCTAAATCAGAAGCCAAGTTATAGTTGCACTCAGCACTGGGATAGCACTGGAGACTGTACGGTGAGGGGGTCATGGATGTGCTTTTAAACTCCCCCTGATCCCTATGTGAGATAATGGGGAGAGCTGAAATGGTTGGGTAGACATGGTAAAAATTCAAGTATTGACACAGGCTGCCACATCTGAACAAATGCCTGGATGTGAGAAGATCCAAACTTCAAGGCTGTGAGGGCAAAGTTCTCTGTTTATGCACAGAGCGGGTCCTGCAGTTTAACAAGATCCTAGCATCTCCTTGGCCATGTGCCATCATTTTGTCCTTTGGGGACCACTGGTGGCCTTTATGTAGGAAGGAATTTACTGTCAAAATATACAGATGGAATTTGGAAAATAATCTTTGTATTAACTATGTAGTATGTGAAAGTAATAGGTGAACTACAAGCACCTATTACATGTCCAAGTGATAGAGCATACCAAGAAGAATATTTGTCTGGACAGATATCAGAGGCCTTTGATTTTCTTGAATTCTACAAACTCACTGTAATTATCAACTGAAATTGGAAAGAAGCTATTAATTGGTAAAAAAAAATGTTCTTCTCTCCCCTCTGCCTGTAAAGGTTTGAACTGAACAGTTTTCCAGTTCCACCCATGTCTTGGAAAATTTGGAGTACTCAAAACTCCACTTCATTAAAACACCTCATGTAATCTCTGTAAGGGCATATTGTGTGTTTGAAAATGACCTGTTCACATTGCCCTGTTTCCTTTACCTTTTTTGTGTAAGAAACTTGTTTAACTTTTAGTCTGAATTGTCCCTTTTTGTAAAAGACTTTGATGGCCATGAACAACTGACCTTCTTCCACCTCATTATGATACTACAGCAGCTTTAAAGACAGGACCTCCTTCAGCCGATTTGTTGAAGGAGCTGGGCTGATTTAACAAATTTTAGGGAAATAACTATAAAATACCTGACCTGCTTGACCTGAGGTGGTGGATATGAGCTCCATGTGGAGTCTGGCAGCTGAGAGGAGGAAACAGGCAGAGTTTGCTGGGAACTTGTGTTAAAATTGTTCTGCTCGGTCATGACCTGCAAAACTATAATTCAAACAAGGGACCTGTTGCATTAAGAACAGACAGCTCTGACCTTGATGTCTCCACTACCAATGCTGGTTTTACCCTGTATACTGAATTTAAAAAAAATGAAATGGCTTTCCAGTGGTGATAACTTTATTGAACTTACATCCTAAATCACTTTAAAATGAGAATAAGGGATTATGATTTTCTTTTGGAGTACTCTGAAATATTTATGATGATTAAAATATGGTCTGAAGCAATTCACAGAATTGTAACGCTCAATCCGAGTTCTGTCATGAAGCTTTGAAAAGATCCTAAATATCAGAGTATTTTATGGCTTTAGGAAGCTTTTAGAGTCACATGACTGCCTGATGCCAATCAAGACACCTCCACTGGCATGCTTGTATTTTTCCACTGAGAATTCAATTATAATAGAGCAAAATTCACTCTTGAACTATTTTCCATGAATTCCAGTAGTGGAACAACAATAGATTCACTCTCACAATCATGCAGCATTTCACAATCCTGATTTCCTTTTTAAAGACTGGAGATACCCTGCTAATAGCATTAAAGAATCCTCAGGCAATTAAAAGCAACAACAAGAACTTCTGCAAGTACATAACTGCGTTAGGATGGAAAATGATCCGCTACTTATACAACTTAACCAACACAAATAACCAAATAACAGCTGCTGTCTGCTTTGGCTCAGGTCTTACAGACTTCATTCTGAGCTCTTTTTGCCCTTTCCCAGCTGCTGCTTTGGATGTTTGTGCTGCCTGATAGTGTGAGCATCCACAGAGAGGCTGCTTTTGAGAATGATAAAGGTGAGAAGTGGAGTATATAATGCTATATGCTTTAGCTTTGAATTTCCTAGCTGTTCTGGGATATTCTGCATCTGAATCATCCTGTGAAACACTTCATTGTTTTCGTTCAGAGTGTGTTTTTCAGCTGGGAGAACAAGAAATCTAATTTTATCATGACACAGGAACAGTGGATTAAAATTATCCAATGTTAACCAAGCTCACTCTTGCTTCAGACTTTTACCACTTTCTTATTAAATTTTATACAGGGTTTTAAATAGATTTTTCAGTTCCCAGTAAAAAAATTGAATCTATGAGAACATATTCTCAAAGAATTTACATGGAGCTGTAAATGTCTGAGAACTTTCTGAAGAGAAATCAAGTAAAAATGATAAAGAAATCTCGGTGTCACTGGAGGGATGCTGCAGGAACCCACATGGTGGTGTGTCTCTTTCTACTTAATCTGTCTCTTTCTCTCCCTCCTGACTCTCTCTACCTCACATTTGCTGTTAAATAAAATCCATACTATTTACTTTGGCCTATGGTTTCATTTGCATCTTAATTTGGGCAGAGGCATCTTTTAATAATCAGATCCTACCAGGTCTTGGCTTGGGACTGCAGTCAATGCTGAGTATGCACTTGATTTAGTGATTTAGCACAGTGAGAGTAGGCTTGTTTTTTCTTTTCCTTTTTTTTTTTCCTAATTTTATATGGTACTTTTTCAGATAAGTGGCCAGAAAAAATACTCCTGATAAGGAAGCAGGCATGTGACATTCAATCATGCTGACTTTCAGCTTTTCTTTGGGTAAAAAGAAAGACATTTGCTGACATCTTGCATTGCCATGTGACTGCTTTCAGTGCTTTCCATGACTTTTTTCCTGGAGCAGGTTTGTTTATAAGTGATGTATTTCCTAGCCAGGAATTTTAGCTGTGCTCTCTCCATCCCAGTCCAGAGGCACATTGCGAGATTCCGTCAGAGCAGCTCGAGCTCTCCGAGAGCTCCTTGGCTGGAGTGCAGTTCAGGCACATATGGAGAAGATATCAGCTGCAGAGATTGCACAGGCCCTCAAAATTTCCTTTTTTTTTTTTTTTCACTCAGGGCCTGTTTGAAAACACCCGTCAGTTTTGTTTTTAAGTGTATTTATGGAAAGGGTCTAAATCCCCTACACGTCGGTTCAGTTTGCTTCCCGAGGCCGCAGCAGATCATTTACGGGTTAGCTACGCTCCTTGAGATTGAAAAACCTGTACAAAGTCACAGCACAGCCTGGAAATCTAATTATTAGTTGCTTACAGCTTCCAAGGGTGAAACCTTGCTCTCAGGTCCTTACCACAAACTGCTGATTTTTAACAGTAATTTATGTGGGTGTGGGTTTGGGTTTTTTTTGGTCAAGAAGACACTTTGTCTGATCTGGACAATTTTAGCTGGGGGCTGATGCAGTCAAGTGCTTCTTTTTGTGGGGAATATTTGCAACAGATCCAAGGACTGGACACCTAAGACATGAAAGCTGTGGTTTGATGGATTTTTTTTCCTCAGCACTTCTGTCACTTCCCGGTACTGGAGCACAGTAGCATCACTCATGGGCACAGCAGTGACCTGCATTTTGTGGGACAAAAGCAGCAGGGTATTTTTCCAGTTGGTGGTCATTTCTCTTCAGTCAGAGTTCAGCCCCTACCAAGATGAGAAAGCTGTCATGCCATGCATTTAATAATTTAATAAGCTTCGGGTTATCCTCTGATGTCAGCAGGAAATAAACAAGCAAAGCTTATCCATAGCTGGCTCTCAGCAAAGAGCCAACATCAAGTTATTAAGTAAAGGCAGCCTTTGAACAACCTGAAATTACTTTCACACTTTACCATCATTTGCACAACTCCAAGGCAGGCAGTGGGAAGATTTGGGCAGAAAAATCCATCTCCATAATTGATATCCCAGATATGTGTGGGCACATGACTCAGATTGTGTTTTGTTTAGGGACTCAACACTGTTTATGTAAAGACTTCTCACAGGTTTGATCCAGCATCATTGAATTAAAGGCTGTCTTGCAGTTGGAATTTAAAAGGAGAATCAAGAGGTGTCCTAAGCAAAAAAAAAATTACCTTGGTCCTTCTTATTAGACTTCATTATCCCAGCCAGAAAACATATTTTTTAATCCATTAGAATAAAATATCCCCTTGCAAAATAATCATTTCCTAAACATGGTGGATGATGATGTTAGCACAGATAAGAAGTAGGAGCTGGATCTCTCTTTTGAGCTATTTGAAATCACTCAAATAGATTTTTATATTGAGCCAGGGAGAATTGAGAGATAATGTAAGAAGCTTCTTAAACTTGCTGTGTATTTTACAACCACTTGGAGAAAACCACTGTAATTCCAGTCCAAATAAGCTGAAAACTCCTCACTCAGCAGAATTACCTGTTCCTTGTATTAAAAGAATTCATACTCAGTACTAATTCATCACTGGAACGATATGAATAAAGATTTATAAGTGAAATTATTCCCTTGGAAGAAGCCAGAGGTGACTCTGGGCACTACTTAAATATCACTCTGCCCCTGCTTCATAAAATCCAGGGACTTTTAAATGGTGGCCAGGCTCCTGACTGACATTCTCCATATGGAAGGGTTCCATGGAGGATGAAAGAAAGGGGACATCTGTCTTTGAAATTGGTTTCCATCCCCCTGCATGCAAATCTAACCACCAGAAAGATTTAATCAAGAGAGAATTAAAACTAAGAAGAAACTGCCCATTCAGTAAAACTCAAAACCTGTGATTGCCAGCTCTTCAGGAAATCAGAATTCCAGAATAAAGATAGAGGAAAGTGATGGGAGAATTCAACAAACTTAACAGGCAAATAATACATATGCCTTCAATTATGTACAAACATATTTGTATACGTAATATTTATTTTAGTCACTCAGCTGAAGTCTGTTTTTTATTGGGAACAGATTGAAAATTATCACTTTTTGCCATTAGTAGATGTAATTGTGCAGTGAGATGCTTCCCCAAATGTGCAGAGAAACCACATAAGAAGCTGACTTTGTGTTGTTAAACATTATTTTTTACTTATTCCTGTTCTATCACACCACTTTTACACTGCTGTACTCCAACTCAAAGGCCAGATCAGAAAGAAAGTTTGCCCCAAAAGCTAAATGGTGATTTTCTTCGTTTTATGTTAAAGAAGAGTAAACAATCTTGAGTTTTTGAGAAAAAAACCTGCCGTAAAATATAAGTAGGAGGCTTTTTCTACTGCAGGATATGAGTAACTTCTCTTCACGCAAATGGGAGTTATTTATGTGCAAGGTTTTGGGAGGTTTGCATAATTAATAGATGCAATTAGACACTATTAAAGAGACTAAAAAAAAAAAACAAAAGCAGGAAACTGTATTTGATACATGCAGGGGAGTCCAGTTTGATATATTTAATATATTAAATCTTTTGGAGGCATCTCTGAAAATACTGTTTCTGAAGTGAAATGCAACTATAGGAGCAGAAATTCATATTTATATTCACGTGTGGACAAACACAGCTCAAAAAAGCTCTCTTACGTTCGAGATCACATAAAAATCAGAGCTGAATCTCAATGCATCCCAAGAGATGATTAGGACTATATTTGTTTCTTCACAGGGACAGTTAGTGAAAAACCCCTTTAAATGGGTGAGTTTTGGAACCCAGTGGTTTAGTTATTCAGTGTCAGGATCGTCAGACAGCTGAGCCTCTGGAAGAGGATAGAAAAGACAATGCATTTACTCTCATGTTCAAAGAAATGAGACTCCTTTGAAGGCCAAGAGTAATTTTACCAATTGTAAGGTGAACACAAAAGGACAGACCAATATTCTTCTTTTACATTCAGCAATTTTTTGCGGGATGGTATCAGGAAAGGGCTGAGCTGCACCAAATCTGCACTGAGGAACCTTTCTGGATCTGGAAGTCATTAGAGGTACACTACAAACATCTGAACAAAGTCTGCAAGGTGCCCTCTGGATCTCACAGCTCGTATTTGCACTATTTCAGATATTTTTGGCCCCTGTTTGCGCTGTGTAATGGAGTATAATGTCAGGATTGCATAAACTCCGATGTTTTCCTTGGAATTGGCGAGGATTTCACGAGGCCTATGGATTCGCTTTAAATATACAAATATCTCTTTGGACGTGTGGCTGCAGGGGAATTCAGCCCTTAGTGTCTGAGCTCTTCTGCTTTGCAGCCTGTGAGACATTCCAATCAGCTGAGGGCGTTTGTTTAAGGGTAGCACGGCTTGGAATTCGGATTATCCCACAGGGATGCTCAGTAGCTGGCCATATTTGAGCTGTTTCTACTTCTGTTTTGTCCCTAACACAACTCCACTCAACTTCAGTGCAGACAATGGGCTCGTGCCATTCTGCTGGGAAAAAGAGAGAGAAACAGGAAGGAAGGAAAGAAGAAGGAAGGAAAAACAAGAAAAAAAGGAGAGCAAGAAGAAGAAAGACAAAGATAAAAGACATCACTCTCCTCATGCACCAAGAAGAAGGAAGGCCTAACAAAAGTGTTTTTCACTGCTGAGCTGTAATACCTTATTTTAGCTCCTGATCCGAAATCCTTTGACGTCAGTGAACTTTCTTTGACTTTAATGTGCTCTGGCTCAAGCTTGTCATGTGGATCTCAGACTTGCTGTCTGTGAATTAGCATGAATCCGTGGATTAGTTTTCCAGAACAAACAAATAACTTTACAAGGTAATTAGGCCGGTATTTCAACATTAGCCGGTTACAATAGCCAGGTCCCCGGGCAGATATGTAGGGTGATGGGTTTGAAGGGTGCAGGATGAAGTCATTTCTCAGCAGTGTGCTTTCTGGGGGGGCTAACAGAATTTAGGTTAATGCAAAACATGCCTGCCCTGCACAGTATTTCCACCAGAAATATTGGAGTCTGAACAAAAACCTTTCCCTGTTCTGAAACACATGTGCAGCTGCAGTAATGTGCTTTTTTCCCCTTCTGTGTGTACACCTATATAACTGAGTATATCCATGTCATTCTAATGTGCACATGCAGCAGCTCACTTTTATATAAACACATTAAAGTGTCAACATATCTACCTTCTACATTTATAATAAACCCCACTTAACATTCCAGGATAATGATTTCTTGAGCTCTCCACACTTGATCTTAAATATTAAAATAAAATCTTGACTGAGAATTTTTGGTTTTTAAATTTTTTAGCACTTTTACCCATATGTTGTTTTTACTTTAAAGGAGTATTTTCTGACTCAGCAAAATTATTACAATCTTTTTAAGATCCCACTGCCTCTCGAGGAGAGATTTAGTTTTAATATAGTTTATTTGATGGAAACAGTAGTGGATGAATGTGTCTATGTGCATATGAAGAGGATAAAGAATTCTTTTGTTAACCTACTAGGACTAATTTTATATGGTTGTTGTTCTGTATTATATTTAAATGTGGAACTACCTATTTTAAACAGTTTACTGATTTTTGTCTGATCAGTGTCCCAAATGTTGCCATTTCACATGGCCAGATCATATTATACTGCAATTTCTAAATTGTACACACTTAAAGATTCTGCCAAAGTATGTAATTTAGTACACAGAAATTAATGGTTGAGGAAAAATATATGTAACAGTTAGCATACTGCCTGTCATTTCTAAGGATTTTATACTTGAATGTTTTGGCAGAAGCAAATAGAGTGAGACCAAAATGACACCTATTGAGTAGGAATGAATTCCAAAGTCTCTGTGTTGTTATTACATGTTATTTAAACTGAAAGAGAGTAGGTTTAGATGGGATATTGGGAAGAAGTTGTTGCCTGAGAGGCTCGTGAGGCCCTGGCACAGGGTGCCCAGAGCAGCTGGGGCTGCCCCTGGATCCCTGGCAGTGCCCAAGGCCAGGCTGGACAGGGCTTGGAGCAACCTGGGACAGTGGAAGGTGTCCCTGCCCATGGCAGGGGTGAAATGAAATGAGCTTTGTTTCAAGTTGTTCAGAGCCCATCCAAATTGTACCCCTTTAAATTCCATCCCCATTATACTCATGTAGTTTTTTATTTAGTCCCATTAAAAGAGAAAACCAAAACACAGCGATATCGTTTTATCCCCATATTTGGAAGCAAAAATAATCTGTATCTAGTACAGGACAGAATCAGGATTTGTCCATAGGCTGGGCATTGTGAATCCTTTTTCCTATCCCTCTTTGTTGCACTCTGGTCAGAAAAACCATCCTGAAAGGCTGAAGGCCACTAAGGCTCAGCCATAATCCACACTCCTCCTTCGATGCATGTATGCATTTGTGGAGCATGGTTAAAAAAAGATTATGTTTTATCTATTCAAAGAGAAGCTAAACCATGTAGCAGCGCAACAGGGAGCCATCAGGGAAAAAAAAAAAAAAAGAAAAAATGAAAAGCTGTGTTCTGAGGTTGAAAGGGAATAACTGGTTGGTGTGTTTAAAACAAAGACTCATTTTCCCACTGCACGCTCTTGCACGAGCGCCAGCGACCACAATTAGAAACTCCTTGCCTGGGTGATGTAACAATGCTGATCTGAGCCTACTGTTCTGGTGTTTTCTCCTTATAGAGGTCAATCCCAGTTGCTCTGTTTCTGTGGCTTTTCTTCAGGGCAGCCTGACTCCTTGCTGAGCTCTGTGACCCAGCGTCACTGTCATTGTCATGATGATCTCCTAAAATATTTATGGTCTGGCTCCAGTGCCCTTTGAGACACCCTAAACAGGACCAGGGTCTGGCTGCTGGACCCAGGAGCAGAACTGAATCCTGTTGTTTTTATTACAGTTTCTAATTTTTTCCTTAGTTTGCTTAACCAGAAAAACCTAACTCATGCTCAAAGCTAAGAGAGTAATACATGTATTTATATATAAAAACTCTCTGTGTATATATGTCTGTGCCTGCAGTTGTCATTCGAGTTTCAACATTGTGCTGGGCTTGGCTGGGGCAGAGTTAATTTTTTTTTTTAAATGGGAAATGAGAAGAACCAAGTGTGATGTGGTGATGCAAGAAGAGAAGGAGACAGGACAGACAAGCACCTGACTTGTACAGGGGACATCTGTTTTTACAGGGTTACACACGGTAGGGAGGGAGGAATAATTTCACACAAGAAGACAAAGAACTGACGGTATTTTATGTGGATATGGAGGAAGGAAGAAAAAAGAGAGAGGGGCCTAAAGCATGAACAATTTCTAAATATGAACACTTGAATTTTTAAGTAACTAAATAACTGATTTTGAATAACTAAAGAAAATGTAAGGGTTTTTTTCCTGTTGTTCCAAAGTGTCTGAAACATCTGGGGTTTTTTGCTGTTTCACCTTGCTCCAAATGAAGTGGGCTGTCTTTTAAATCAGTTATCTTTATAATCTGTCAATTGTGAAAAGAAGGATTTCACATAAAATTAAAAATTATGCCATTAAAAAAGCATTTTCCGTTAAACATTCAATTCAATATTTTTGGATTTGTTGCCTTTAAAACGGGATCAAAAATAGAAGCCAGACTAAAGGGGGGACTTGGAGACTGTGACAGAAAATAAGTGAAGGGAGAAATTTCGAAAGATTGATGAAATGTTGCTCAGCAAGACAACCCTATTGAACACTGCAGTGTTACTTGGATGTGGCTGACTATGAGCTCGCCTTTATGACAAATACAATTCATATGGCACAAAATGATTGCTCTTTATAGATTAAAAATATCTTACCATGGGAAATTAAGTAAGGACTGAATGGTTTCTGAAAGGGCAGTTGCAGAGTGACCTCCCATGAGATCAGGCTTTGGCTCACGATGCTGCACTTCAGCAACTGAATTGAAAATAATGCTGACATGGAGAAAGGGCACAGATTTCATGATTTTGACCACTGGGCCAAAGTGGTAGGAGAAGGGCCTGAACAGCAGAGCTGAAGGAGAAAAACTGAACCACAGCACCTGTTATCTCTGCTCTAAAATGTGCTTCCATGTACAGATTTACAATAAGGAACTCAAGGGACACAAGTGTCAGCCTCTTGGATTCTTCATGGAAGCATCATGGATTTTCAGCAGTAATCATTACATTAATATTTTACATAGGAGAATCCTGAGGTTCTATAGGAGGACTTATCTAGTATGAAATATTGCATAACTGTAGGTTATGTAATCAGTTCTTTCAAGTGGCAGAGGATTCTTTAGGAATTTCACCTTAACTGCAGATTAAATCAAAGTAGAGCAGCAGCCTTTACCCAGAAGTGAGAGAGACTCTCTTAAAGTAGAAATAAAATCTGCTTTTGGCTTCTACTGCCTGCCATTTTATTGGCACCAGATTTTGTGCCCAGTGTCCCACCTCACTGGCACCCTGGTGGCCATTTCACCTGCCCAGTCTGAGTTGTGTGACCATGTGTGCAGGTATTTTGTTCCCTTTCCAGATGGACCAAGGTGCATTCAGCTGTTGTGGCACAGAGCTTTGGTACTAGTGTCACTGGCACATGTGTTAAAAAAACTTACTTTGGGTAAGAACTACGATCAGAAAAGAAGATGAGATGAATGAAAAGACCATTTCACTGTATTTGAATTTGGGATCATTTTTCCTGGGACAAATTCAGTGAGGCCTCTCTGAGGGCACTGCACATGCTTGTACTGGGTCTGAATTTAGCCTAATTGGCACCAGGCACTTGGCACCATCAGTAGACAGCACTTCTGGGAATCCAATTACAGCAGCACAATGTCAGTGCTCCCAAAACTGGAGCAGCACCTTTCAGGGCAGTAACATTAATAACCCCAAATCTCCTGCTTATCCATGTTATTTATCTGTGAGGAAGGAACAGCATCAGGGACAAGGATGTGTTTATCACTCGTGACAAATGTCTGCCTCCTAAGACAGGCCCAAGATGGAACTGGACATTTACAAAAACATCTGGGACTAAGAAATTTCAGGATAATTACTAGGTCCTGCTAGAACAAGTGACAGAATTTCCATGGGGTTTGGTTTATCTGGAATGTCCTCAGGCTGTTTGTGATGTAAGCTGCTGACAGAGATGCTGTGTGGGACAGACAAGGCTGTAATGTTCTGAGTGGAGAACCTTGGGATAGGAGAAGCTTTGGGGTGAAAAATTTCCCTTTTCCCTTCTCTGCAGAGATCAGCTGGCATGGAACTTGTCTGAAGTACCCTAGAAATGGGCAAGTACTCGTTTCCTGTCCCAGCCCCACAGAATTTCAAACCCCTTTTTTCTCTGCTTTTTGAATAAAAGGAACAATGAAGTGACAGATAATGATTTGTATCCTTTCTCCTCTTGCCTTGACTTTTCATTTGGGCAGTCACAGAGTCTCTCTGTTTTGACATGAACAGATTGTTTCTTTCTCTGTTTCCATCTCTTTTGGTCTGCATTAAAAATGTGTCTTCCTGAAAATAGAAGCCTTTGCAGAGAGCATTGGCGGTGCTCTCTGTATTTTGAATTGCTCATCCTTTACTCCTGACTTGGCCTATTGGAGATGCAATCAACAAATCACAGTATTTCCAGTCATTTTTCTTGCAGAGCTAATCTGGGAATAGTTCTTTCCAAACAGAATGTCTGGGACCTGCTACTGGATTATTTCCTCTCCCTTTTATCACCTTGATAAACAAATAATAGCAAGGGTAGGAACAGAAGGGTCCTGCAGCAAAATTAACTTTAAAATACGCTGTAGTATTCTCTGCTGAGAGGACCAGTTATAAGAGAGATGCTGAATTTCTCTTCTCTGCAGGACAATTAAAACTGATTAACAAGTGCTTTTTTCTGTGTTTTCCATACAGAACTACATTCAAAATTTGAAATAGATGCTGCTATTCCCCAGCAGTACCTGTCAATTTAGCACAAATTGTCTCATTGAATCCATTTTAGTCACCAGTTCTAAAATTGCAAAAAAAGAATAATTTATGAGAGCACTGACAGGAATCTGTGTTAGATGGAGTCAAGGAGGATAATAAAGACTGTATCTATGGAAAAAAAAAGGGCCATTCTGGGAAAAATTGCCAGACTTGACTCATTCTAAGCACAAAAGGTTGGAAAAGATATGAAAATTCAAGTATGGAAAACAAAGAGAGGAAATGACTTTGCAGGACAGTAGCCAATGAATTATTTAGTTCTTTGTAGGACTGAAATACAAAGCAGCTTTAGTTATGGGACTTGGAGAAGACTGAGGCTTAATTTTCAGACATAACCACCTAAATCCATCAGATGTACTTTAGGCTTTAAACTCCTTTATTTTTAAGCTTTCTGGTTTTTTTCCCAGATATCTATAAATCCTTGGGTATTTAATCAAGACATATTATAGCACTGTGAAAAGTTATGTTCTGAATAATGTTTTGATGTTTGCTTTCAAGTTCAGTTTGATATGTGTTAATGGGCTGAAAAAAGGGCATTTTTTGCATATAAGAGACATGCACATACATAGAAAAGTGTGGCTGTGTTTTTTGGGGGTTTTTCCCGCCTGTATTTCAAAGCCAGTGACAATATACTGACTATTAATGGAAAAGAGAAGAGAAGAGAAGAGAAGAGAAGAGAAGAGAAGAGAAGAGAAGAGAAGAGAAGAGAAGAGAAGAGAAGAGAAGAGAAGAGAAGAGAAGAGAAGAGAAGAGAAGAGAAGAGAAGAGAAGAGAAGAGANNNNAAAAGAAAAGAAAAGAAAAGAAAAGAAAAGAAAAGAAAAGAAGTAAGAGTATTCTAGGACTCCCGTGTACCTCAAATAGAAATTCAGGAGACAAAAAAAAAGATAGCTTGAAGATTAGGTCCCTGAAAACAACCAAGATGGACACACAGGCCTTGTGAAGGCCACGACATTTTCTGGCCCAGGGTAGTGTTTGGTGTTCACCATGGAGATAATTTAACAGGGAGGATTATCTGGTGTCTTCAGCTGGACACCTTGGAGCAGACGCGCAGGGAGAAGGAACAAAACTGAATCCCTGGTCATGCTCCAGATGGGAAAGCACAAAAGAAACCAAGAGGCAGCAGTCAGGTCCTTGGCTCATGGTTTAGTTAGAGTATTTTGCTGCTACTGGCAGCTCTGGTGGCTTTTCTCTGCATCCAGCAGTTTCTTAGAGCTGCAAAATTGCTCATGACACTATTCAACATAATATGGGCCTAGAGGTAAAACCCCTCCGCTGCCTCCCTGCCATGGGCGGTGGGGAATGATGACTGAGAGCATCATGAGGGTGTTTTTCTCATGCTCTACCTAATAGTTACTTCTCCTGTAATTTCAACCTGCCTTTATTCTGTGTGATTTTTAGTTGTTTATGAACTGAAGGCCAAATATCTACCCATCCCTCAGAAGCCCTGCCATGCTTTCCAAAACAAGGTGAGAGGATGTGACATTTTCATTTGTGCAAATCAGGGTTTATTGACACTGCAGGTGAATAAATGTCTGGTTATTAATTAGGTGTTTCCAATGCAAAATACAGAACAAAACTTTAGAGCTGGAATTGGCACCTAGGAAAGTATGGTTTTGAGTTTACAAAAATACAGAAGCAGTTCAGAGATTCTAGGTGATAAGAATGATCTTTACCGGTCCATTCAACTGGGAATTTTGGTGGGGGACAAATTTGATAAATTTATAACTATGCAAATTTGCCAGGCTCTGTATAAGTACCAGGAGGAAGTAGCAGTACTTTGCAAATGCAAACTGCATCTGTCCATGCCACTTTAGCTTTCCTTCACCTTTTGAAAAGATTGGTAAGAGGCTGCTGACTAATGTGATGTGCACTTAATTACTGAATGCCCATTTCTAATCCTTGCAATAATTAGCATTAACAAGGGTACTGTTGAGGAGGATGGTGATTTGCAGCCAGAGTGGGATGGTTTGACTGAGCTTGGCATTAGGCTGTGGGACTTAGAGAACACCTGAATTTTGTCCTGCTCTGTGAATCATTCGGTCTTAGGCTTGGCTGGCCTTTGGCTCATCCTCTAAAGTAGAACTGCCAGCTGGGAGAAGCAGTGGCAGATTGATCCCAGCAGAGGATTGCTGGGCAGCTCCTTCACTCTCGTTCACCTGGGGCTGTTGGCTCCTTCTGGCTGGAGTGGTTTCCCCTGGAAAGGGGAAAGGCTTCATTGACACCAGGCTGCCAGTCTGTGAGCCTTTCAGAAGGGACAGAGAACATCTGACCCTCCCAGGGAATCTTGCTGCATGAGGGGTTCACTGTATCCTTCAATAAAAGACCTGCAGACCCGAAGGGCTCTTCTCTTCCTTTTCTGCCTCTTTGATTCCTGGGCACAATCCACAGGGATAAATCCACAGGGATAAATTCACAGCACCACGATACTCCCATGATCACTGCAATTTTCTGACACACGAGCTGCTGGGACAGTTCATTTTGGGAAGGCTGTGGCTTGGTTAGCAGCGGGACACAACACGTGGAAGAGCCACCTCCTCGGCATTTTTTGCCAGGCTCTGTCCGCTCGCTTCAGCAAGTCCCTTCCACACCCATGGCTTATGCAGGTCTTGGATGGGAAGGAGGTGGCTCAGCCCTCGTGGTGCTGTGTCACAGTTCCCAGTTCTCCCCCAAGTTCCTTGGCCAAGACACAGGCGTGCTTCAGTGTGCCCCTGGGTGTCCCCCAGCCGCCTGCCCGCAGCCTGACCCGCAGCATGGATGCACTAACCCAGCCTCAGGCCTCAGCCTAAGGCTGAGGATTCCCCTCAGGAGCTGCTTCACCCTTCTCGGAATTATTACTTGCTTCCCACATTTTCAGCTCGTTTTGGTTCCCTGAGGTCACCAGCTCTGTGTTGGCTTCTGGCTGCTCTCATTAATACCACAGGATCTACTTGTGTGATAATGATGATAATTTAATTAATAATAATTAAATTATAATTAATATTAATGATAATTAAATTAATTCCGTTTATCCACCATGATGAAGCAATTTTTTTTGCAAAATTTAATGTTATGAAAAAAGCATGGGAAAAAACCCTATATTTTTATACATCATTTTTATATCTTTTTTACTAACACAAAAAATGGAAGATAACTAAACAAATCTGATTAAGTTCTTAATAAAGGCTCGCAATATTTGATCAAACTCTACTGGAAGATTAACATTTTACATTATTCAATGCATATCCATTATATTAAATACAACCCTGGGAAAAATATGAACACAACACAGAGAAATACTGTGACATCAACATATGTTGATGATTGCTGATAGCTGATGAATCGTTTTGCTTAGATAACGAGGATATTAATACAAATTTTTGATATATAGGGTTATTCAGAGTTTTTTGCCAAGAGGTGTCAGGAATTAGCAATGCGAGAAATTAATAATTCCAGATGAAAAAGAGAAGTTTCATAAGAAATTCGTTGTCTCATTGAATTTCTGACTCATTGACTCACCTATTGTAACTGTTGTTATAATATGTAAGTTCTTGCATTGCCCATGGCTCTCTTTAAGCCTGCTTTACTGGATGATTCCCTCTGGAGAAAACCCACACCTCTTAAGTGTGTGTTATCTTTTTTAAATTTTCTTTTTTTTACTTTCAGGATGGGTTGGATTTAATGTGTACCTGTCCCAAGTGTCAGCTCACCATCCTTGAGTAAAAAAAAAAACAAAACCAAAAGGCTGTGTTTGGAAAAAGACAAATGTGTAACATTAAATTTAATAATAGGATCTAACAGGTAAATAAAACAGCACTGTGCTCTTTCTTGCTGGATGAATTTTATCCATAAACACTGAAGTTCTTTTAAGGGATCATGGAGCTGGTGCTCCTTAAAGGAAACACGCAAACTTTCCTGGGAACAGAGGGTAGAGAGTGATACAAATCAGAAATCTGCTGATCTACTACCTGGATGCAAAAATACCTGCAATGGAACTGGAAAAGCTGTATGTAAATGCTTGTAACTTCTATTCCATTTCCCATAGACACTTTGAATTTCCTCTGCTTAAAAGCTTAAGTATTCCAATCTCCTTGGCTAATTTGAGTTTTAAAATGTTTTGGTTTTCTTTGAGGAGCTCGTTATAAAAGCAAGGCCCAAGCACATCCATCACAGAGTTATGGCTGAGTCCCTGGGCCATTACCTCACTCCACTTCCCCTAAAGGAGTCATCCAAAGGGAGACCTTTGAAGGTGCAGATGTCCTTTGAGATCCTGGCTCTCACCAGTGCTCTGTGGATAAAAAATCTGCTTCTTGCATCTGAAGGGACAACCTGAAAAATGTCTGCTTGAGTTGCAGCGCTTCGAGCTGAGCCAATGGCCTCGCGCTGACATTTAGTGCCCTTTTAACACAATATTTTAACCTTGATTTCTATGGCACTGGCTGCAGCTGAAAACCTAAAGGAGTTTCCTGGCTGTGAAGATAAACTCTGTGTACACCACACAGTTTGGAAGCGGGAACACTCCGGTGGCAAATCTTGTTTGTTCAATCTGACTCGAATCCAGTCCCATTGACCCTACAATTTCCTAAGGCTGTATTACCTTTGCTTTGCAGAAATTTAAGGGAATTTCTGCCTTGGCTGTGAGATGGGAATTTTCACTGTCATTTTGCAGGTGAAGAACTGAAGCACTGGAAGACCTGTTCAAGCATTTACAAAATCTACTGCCAGGATAAAACTGAATTTAATTATCCCAGTCCGGTCCCTGATTAAAATTTCCCTTCCATAAGTATGTCTGCTTAACAAAGAGAGGGTTTTGTTGTTGGTATATTCTTGACTGAAGATATATTTATTTTAATAACTGACAGGTTTTATTTTTTATGATCTCAATGCTTTATGTCAAATATAAAGGGTACCTGCACAAATGTGCTGTCCAATACAGCAGACAGACCCAGATAAATATGTGGGGTCTCACCTGAGTGGGGCAGAGGGGCAGAGTCTCCTCTTCCCTGCTGCCCACGGGGCTTTGTGTGCAGCACAGGGGGGTTCTAGGCTGGGGCATGTCCACCTCTCACCCACCAGCACCTCCAAATCCTTCTCCCAGGCCTGCTCTGGATCTCTTCACCCCCAGCCTGGGGACTGCCCCAGTCAGGTGCAGCATCTTTCACTTATTAAGACATCCTGCTCTGCTGAATGGATGTCTTTGTCCCCTTTTTACACACCTCTGGAGTTAAAACATGAACTGACAGCACCTGCTTTATACGTTCAGCTTTGGGCACTGCTATCAGCAGCTTGTTTCGTTTGGAGGCACAATTACACATATTTTTCCATTTAATGGACTTGCATGACCTTTTAACTGCAATTCCCTTTCAACTGGGATTCCTGTCCCTCTCCAGTGCTGCTCTTCATGTCCCTGCCAAGGAACTGGACAGGGTTTCTTGCTTTTTAGTCCCCTTAGTTTCTGTGTCTGGAAGTAACGGTCATGAATTTTTCCAACCCCTCTTTGAACCTGCTGATAATAATTCAGTTTCCTGAGGCAGTAATTCCCAGAGGTTCATTGTGTGCTGTGTAAAGCAGGTTTTTAAAAATCTATTTAAATATCCTACTAGATTTGTCAGAAGAATTCTAGTTTGTTCAATTTGGTTAATAATCTTTGCATTTATTCCTGTGTGTCTCTCTGCCTGGCAAACTGGAACAACTCTTGAGGTGGAATGGGAATTTGTTTAAATCTGAAAGGATCTAAAAGACAACAACTTCCCTCCTAAGCTACATCTCAAAATATCTGCTGTGCATTTCAGTGCCTGATAAACATGGAAAGAAGGAAAAATATATTTAAAAGAGGTATCTCTCTGTAGAGGTAGCTTCTGTGCATGATAATGAATATTGATTCTGAAATCACAGCAGAAAAAGGGATTTTATCTGAAAATCATCCAGACACATTGTGATGTGAACAAATGAGAGACTTGATTTCATTGGATTCAGTTGTGATAAGAAAGTAATGTAATGGAATATAACGTTAGAATAAGACTGTACAGAGCAAAAGTCTTATACATTCTAAGTGTCTTAGAACTGTTTAAGATTTTGCTTTTCCAGTGTAATAATTTTCCCGTGATTTACATACATGCTACCACTGACTGGAAATGGTTTTTATGCTGTTTAGAGTCCTTTTTACATTGTTTTGAGGGCTAAAGATTAGAAAAACACAAATTAATGAATCAAGTGAGATACTTAGCTACAATGTGAATATACTGCGTAAATCAAATCTCAGTGTAATTGACACTGGATCACATCTGGATGTCCAGGATGGCTATTTCAAGAATATATTTACATTTTCATTCCGTTTTCTGTGGTTACTGAAGCTTAAAGCTAAAATATCGTTAGCATTATCTAGGAAAACAGTGAAGGTTATTTTAAATCAATTGCATGTAATATGGTTTTTTGGCAAATAACCAAGACATTTGATTTTCTTTTTCTTTTGTTTGTTTGTTTGTTGTTGTTTGGGGGGGTTGTTTAGTTTTGTTTGGGGTTTTTTGGGGTTTTTTAGTCAAACTGAGGCTCACTTTTGGGAGACAATTAGAAGAATTTGGACTTTGTACCAGCAATCATCTGAATTCACTGACTCTTGCAGGAATTTAAGTAGAAAAATGTAAGGAAGCCAAACATTTTATTTACACAAGCTACATTTCAAAATAGACAGCCTTCATTTTCAGCTGTGCAAGCCACATTCTTCACTCAGTCTCATGTTTCCTAAAATAATTTGGGCTCTTGCCTTTGAGATTTTCAGGTCTGTAGCCCATCAACTGCGTTGTTTTTGCAAGGAAAACTGTGCAGTGAGTGCCCTGTGCAGTGTCAGTCAAACTGATGCAGAGGTTGGATGCTGTGGCTCTCGGAGGGAGGCTGGAGGTGACCTGTTCCAAGGAACTTGTAGCAGCACAGCCTCAGGAATGGAGCAATCATCCAGGCTCTGAGTGTGGGTGAAATGTGAGGAATTGCTCCTTGGACCCCCTCCAGAGCCCCAGTCCGTGCCACTGTCATCTGCAGTTTGTGAGGGGTGTGGATTCTGTGAGGGGAACACATCGTGTGCAACGTGTGTTCTTTGTGTTTGAAGAATCTGGGGGTTGCACGAGCATTTTCTGTGGATGAAATCAGTGTGATTTGGTTTCTAAAGAAATAAATTCCCCTGAACTCTTTGCTTTGCTCTTTGTCTTCTGTTAAAGCCAGCGACCTTAATGTGGGTGAAATAAGCTGTTTGATAAACGTGTCAAACTACTGTCAGAGTATGCAAAAAAAACCAAACTAAACAACAAAAACCCTGCAGTGTCTGGGATCTTGGAGGTAATTAAGAGCATTTATTGGTGGGTAAATCAGATGTAGATCCACATTTCTGCACGTGGGAGCTTAATTCCTGCACTGTCACAGGCACTCTCTGTGGGTGGTTTCAGAGTATCCCAGTGGGGCACGGGGCCCTTTACAGGAAGGTTTGACAAGTGTGTCCAGAAAAGTAGTGAAACACCTCCTCCTAGAAAACATGATTTCTACTTTCTTTGCCTCTAGATTTGAAGAGAGAGTGTCTGGAGAGTGACAACAGCAGGGAGTCAGTCCATGGAAAGGTGAGAGGAACAAGCTGGCAACTCTACAGGGAGTTGCTTGGGGCCATGGTTGTACCTGCTGAGGGGTACTTTCCTCTAAAATTTGCTCAGGAATGGGACTTTCTGCTGCAAGGTTTTGAGTTGCTGGCAAAGAACATCATGAGAGGCTGACTATGAACAGCCATGAGGCAAGGCAGGCTGTTGCCTCAATGCTACCCCCATTCCGTGTCAATTAGATTTTGTTGTCACAACAGACAATGCTTCTGGATGTTGCTGACGTGGTAAATATAAATATTGTGTGGCTGTGTCTAGAGTGGTGTTTTTCCACAGAGCAGCAGGAGCTCATGCTGAACACATGTCATGTTAACAGAAGTTTCCATGATTTATCATCCAAAAGACACAAAGAACTCATGGAAAGGAAAACTGCGGCTAAACATCAACTGATGACAAAAATTACCAGCTATCTCTGTAGGATAAAGCACAGTAGTGAGGGAAAGCATAAAAATCAAAAGAAACTTACCTAGTCTTATAAGTATTTATGCAAATGGCTTCATTTTGTGCACCTCTCCCATGAAATCACAGCCTTGACACAGTGAGGACTCAGCAGCAAAGTGAAAGCAACTCCATAGTTGTTCGAGAAGAAGGGGCTGTTCTGGTGTTCCAGAAAAATTCCCTGACCATGCACATGATCTGATCTCTTCCTTGGGAGGTGTGTGCTGTGGTAGTGTATTACAGTATTAATCAAAATGGCATGGAAGTAAAGGAATGCTTCCCAATGCCCAGTGTGAACCTGCACTGGCACAGCTTCAAACCATTCCCACGTTCCTGCCGCTGGATCCCAGGGAGAAGAGCCCACATCCTCCCTCTTCACTTCCTCACCTCAGAAATCGGAGAGTTCTGCCTTTCTAATGGACATAGAGCCTGCTGTAGGATGGCTGCTGGACTCTGCCATTCTTTGTGTACTGTTTAAACTCATTCAAAACTTCCTACCAGTGGATTCTGGTACACTGGGAATCACGCTGCTGATGGCATTATCATTACTTCCAGTTTCACCTCATGCCAGAGCAAGTCACTGGCCAAATGTCCTCATTCCCAGCAAAGAACCAGTAGGTTTTGTCATCCTCTTCCATCTGCACATCTCAGCTGCAACATGGCTTTCCCAAAAAATGATTTCCGGCTGGCACTTCTCTATGTTTCTCTGTTCTCCATCTCTCCTCCAACCTGGCAACGCTTGAGAATATTTGTTCCAGCCCCAAGGTAAAGACAGCAAATTTTTTGAGTGCTAACAAATCAGCCTTCACATTTCTCCTACTGACAGAGAGTTTATATTATCTAATTGTCCTGGGGGTGTTTCATTTCAGTATCAGACAATGTTTACCTGATACATGTAATTACTTTTCCTGCATGTAAAAGCAAGAACTAAATTTAAACACAGGCTGCGTATCCATTTTCTGAAAGCTTTTTTTAATCAGCAGTTAATGAAATAACCTGTCACCAGCAAGCTGTGCTGCTGAAATTACACGAAAAGCAAAGCCACGACTAAGTTTGTTTGTAGGCTTTCACCTAATTTTGGAGCTGGTGATGATTTGTTGGGTTTTTTCTACAGTTTAACCTTGTTTGGTCTAGCTGGAGATGTGGCACTGGTGATGTCAGTATTTGCCAAGAGCTATACTTCACCAGGAAACAGTAATGGACATAATTCAAGGTTTTGACAAGATTTCACACAGCATAGCAGGGCAATCCAGCAGAAATTCATCATCATTCCATGCCCATGTTGGGTGATGTGCTCTTAAAGTCACACATGTGGCCCACGTGTAGCTGAATGAAACTATTCAGTTGCTGCTGTGCCTGAAATGCTGGAATGCTGTGACAAATGTCTCTTAAAACGCTTTGCTGCTAATGTGGATTTAGAGACATTAAAACATCAACACTGTGTGATACAGCATAGCTTGAGGTCACAAGAAATCAGAAAGCACAGATTCAAGTATCGTCATTTTCACTGTATTTTTTGTTCTCTGTGCTGTTGTGTGCCCTCCAAGCATTCTCATTGTCTTTCTTCCTTTCAGGGACTTCCTTGGGAATGGCCAGCAGACACATACCTGTCCAAAAGAAAAAAATTTTCTTATAATTCCCTCCCCACTTAGTCTTTACATTGTTTGGCACATGTGAGGCTGGTTTGTTGTTGTTGGTTTTGTGGATGCGCGTTTGGAATACCTGTTTTTTATTTTTGTGTCAGCTGAACCTGAATTACTGAGATCAATGGTCTTCCCTTTCCAGATTGCTGGGTAATATCCTGTAGCTTCTGGTCAGCAGGAGAAATCATTAGAGAGTCGGAAGCCTAAAACCTACCACAGAATGGCTTACGTTGGAACAGAGCTTAAATTCATCTGGTTCCAACATCCTGTCGATGGCAGGGACACCTTCCACTATCCCAGGTTGTTTCAAGCCCCATCCAACCTGGCCTGGAACATTTCCAGGGATGGGGCACCCACAGCTTCTCTGGGCACCCTGTGCCAGGGCCTCACCACCGTCACAGGGAGGAATTTCCTCCCAGTATCCCATTTCATGGTCCCCTCTTTCAGTTTGAAGACACTGCCCCTTGTCCTATCTCTCCAGGCTCTTGTAAATAGTCTCTCTCCATCTCACTTTAGGTACTGGCAGCCTTCTCTCTCCAGGCTGAACAATCCCAATTCTGCCAGCCTTCCTTCCCAGCAGAGGGGCTCCATCCCTCTGATCATCCTGATGCCTCCTCTGGGCCCTCTCCAGCAGCTCCAGATCCTCCCAGTGCTGGGCCCGGGGGCTGGGGCAGCTCTGCAGTGGGGTCTCACCTGAGCACAGAGGCAGAGGGGCAGAGCTGCCCCGTTCCTGCTACCCACAGGGCTTGGAGTGCAGCCCAGGGGGGTTCTGGGCTCCCAGAGCTCATGGCTGGGCCAGGTCCACATGGCAAATAGCTTCCCCTCCAGTTCCAAAAGCTTCTCCGCTTCACACAGTTCCTCATATTATTTATTTTTTACTCCCTATATGCCAGTGCTATAGGAAAGGGATTGCTGCAAATAAAACCGTATTTTTTCTTTTATATGGCAAATCCACTGCATTTGCATTAAAACCGAGTTGCTGCAGCTTTGTAAAGATGACCTTGCAACCAGAACATTTTGCTGACAGTGATTTTTTCAGGCAACCAAATTTGCTAAATGTACAAAATGCAGGCCAATCACTCTTCAAAAGTCTTGACCTACTTTCCCCTTGAACCCATTCCAAAATAATAATAATAAAAAATAACCATGGAGAGAGCAGATTACACAGCTCTGTAATTTCACTGATGGGAATGTGAATGCCATTAAAGCAAAAGTGCTTCCTGCTGGCAGCCCAAGTCTGTATTTGTGTGGTTGTAACTCCTCAATACTCATTCAGATTTTGGGAGAGAGACAAGGCCAGGGAAGGACACTTATGCTGACTTAAACATGGTCTTTTCTACTCAGTGGGCTCTTTTATTGAAATTCTCTTAATTTGTCTGCGTAAAAATGCACAGTATGGAATCTAGAGGTTTTGGGGTTTTTTAAGAAGAATCCACTTTTCATTTTAACATGGTTTAAGCTAAGTTTGAAGAGCCTTTTTCTTATAAGAGTTTGCAACTCTAATTCATTACTGAGTCATTGCTGCTTGACTTGTATATTTTCATACAGACGTCTTTCTGGATATTCTGATTTTTTATGCTTAAAAAAAAAGGAAAAAAAAAGGTAGTGATATAATTCTTGTGAATTTCTCCTTTGTCTTTTCCATGTTACAGTACTTTCTTATCTTTGGGGAAGGGGGGAGAGGGAATGTGCTCTTGTGCTCAAAGGTGTGTTTTTAAAGCCCCATGTGAGATAGAGACAAGATGACTGTGTCAGTTCTGAAAGTACTTAAGAACCCTGCTTTACTGGCAAAGGTATTAATGAACTTTAAAAAGGGGCGAGGGAGTTGACAGGAAGAATTAATCCCTCCCAATCCTAAACAAAACTCCAGAAATGCTGGATTTCCTTCCTCCCAGCATCATACAAATTGTATGGTTTCAGAGTTCCACCCTTGCTCTAACCTCCCCCAGCTCCTCAGGAGAGTTATTCTGTCATTTCCAGTAGGGAGATGATTTGCATGAACCAGTTCCTTTTCATGATTAGATTCAGGAAATCAGCATTATAATCTGATGCTGGTTTGCTTTTGTCCTGGAAGTTGTTAAACTGAGTCATCTGGCAAAATCTAATCCCATTTCTAACCATATACGGACATGTGTGGGACAGAAAATGAGGCTGTGTGTTTTTGTGTTGGTCTTTGACAAATTCAACAGCCACGTTCTTTCTAGGATTTTAATTTTGCAAAGCACTTAGGCACTGAAAAGTAACTGCACACAGCAGGCTCTGTGTGAGCAAGGAATTGTCCTATAAGCATGATGATATGAACAGGAGTTCAAAAGGGTTTAAAAAATAATTTATGGAAGGAAGACACGTGCTGTAGTGTGGTAGTTCTCCCCCTGAATCTGTTTTCCACAGGTTGTATTCTCCTCCAGAGCTTAGCCCCAAAGAATTCTCTACTCAGCACAAATAGTCACGTTTGCCTTTTATTATCATAAATCCTGGTTATAAATTGAAGAAATGCCTCCTGTCAGCTTCAGAGGGCAGTCTGCTCAAAGCAAGCCCACACACTGCTGGACCTTTCTTCTCTCTTTCTCTTGGCTTGAATCATAAAATCACAGAACGGTTTGGGTTGGAAAGGACCTTAAAGATAATCCAGTCCCACCTTCCATCATCCCAGAGCATCACCCACCCTGGTTTTAAACACTTCCAGGGATCCAGGCACAGCCTCAGCTTCTGTGGGCAACCTGTGCCAGGATCTCCGCACCCTCAGAGGGAGTAATTTCCTGTTACTATCTCACCTAAACCTACTCTTTCATTTTTTAAGCTATTCCCCCTTGTCCTGTCCCTTGCAAAAAGCCCCTCTTCATCTCTGTTGTAGGCTCATGATGTTTGTAAAGTCCTGGCAGTCAGGTGAAGCCCCAGGTGACTGGAAAAAGGGAAAACATCTTTTCAAAGGGTGGAAAGGAGGAGATCCCCCAGGAACCACTGAGCTGTCAGCCTCAGCTTTGTGCCTGGGAAGATCGTGGAGATCCTCCTCATAATAGAGGCCTCAATTTAAGCATCTGCCGTAGAAAAACTCCGGGTTATGGCCAAATAATGCAGCTTGGGAAAGCTGAAAGCTCTGCCGAGGCCGTATAAGCGAAAGCTCCTCCCTGTCCCGGGGGCTGCCTCATCCCTTCCCTCGGGCAGGCACGCCCTGTGCCGGGCCCGTGCAGGCCGAGCCGTCTGCCCGCGGGGCTGGCGCCTGCTCCTGAGGGGCAGGGAAGCCGGGGGTGGTTAAATTGTCTGCATCCCGGGCCGAAAGTCAGGAACTGATGACATTCCAAGTGGGAACGAAGTCCCTGTGCCATCCTTGTTGCTTGGACAGCTTGATAGAGCTCCGTGGTGTTGCTGGCCTGCAGGGAAACCGCCCTTCCCAGTTTGTAAGTTCTTTGTAAGTTCCTACCCCGATGAGTCCTGACAGCTTGAGAAGGCATTGAGGCAGAACTAAACTAAGGTTTGGCACAAAAACATCACTGAGCAGTGGGGTAGGAGTGGATGGGCTGTTATTTTTCATTGTTCCAAGATATTTAAATGCAATTTGTAGTAAAAAACTTGTTACGGTAAGCACCACAGTGTTAAATCTCAGCTAAATCTCCCAGTTGCTGTGAACCAAAGCCAGACTATGGATGTCTGACTGACCCTTTAGATCTAAGGGCCCACAACCCACAGCTTGTTCTGTGGAGTCATTTTTCAAATAGATGGGTGTTCTCTGGGGAAGGGAATAGCTGGTGCTCTGTAGGTATCAGATTGCTGCTGTCTTGATCTCTTAAATCCTTGCCTGACAGACAGGAGTCGGGTGAATTTTTGATCCCCGTGCTCAGCACTGAAATTTTCATCCTGCTTCTGGCATTCTGTTCATCTCCCAACACCATGGAGCAGGATATGGACGATGAAGGCACGGAAAAAGGTGCTCTGGTTCAAAAAGATGCTTCTGGTTATCTTCTCTACGGTGCTTGGTTTCAGCATTTAAAGCCAAAATGGCTATGATCATGTTTGTCTCCATGCTCTGCAATTATTCTGGTGTTCCTAAAACTCCACGATGGCAAGCTTGGCCAGGGGAGAGGCCCGAAAGTGCAACAATGATCCACATTTGGAGAGGAGGTGGAATTAATGTGCTGATGTGGGATAGTGTTTTAAAAAATCCCAACTCACTCTGTTTATAAAATCTTGTAAGTGCTTAAATGCTTAGAACAGGACACACATTTGTTTATCATCCTTAGAAGGTCCAACTTCCATTTGTCTCTCTGTGACACTAGAGGTGTTTAGTCCATGTAAATAAAAGGTGATCTGTGGGGAATCTTTCCAGTGCTGGCCTGGCATCATCTTTACGACATTTTTCACACTGTAATAGGGTTTGCTGTTCAGGTCCACTGAAGGGTTTGAGTTGTATTTAAACAACAGCTAAAACAAACCCAGAGAACCTCCCTTCCATGAATTACCTATGAGGAGATAACATTTTCCAGTGACTCTTCTATTTAGATGCCCTATACCTTTAAGAAACAGGCTTAATGGTTTTTAGCTAGTGGGACAGAATTCCAGAATTTTCTCTTTTATTTAAAGGAAAGAATTCTCACGAGAACTAAAAGAACTCTACCTGTGAGATACAATTCACATATTCTGCCTTCTAAATGTCACTTTCTTCTTGTAATGGATTTGGTAGGAAACTCTGCCCTTTCCTTTGAGTGACTCATGATGTAATGTCCTCACAGATTAGAAACACGATTTGAGCAACGTACTCGTGGCATTAAGTGAGGTTTTGCCCATTCTGTCACGTTTATCCTGGTGGAAACCTAACACTACATCACTTGTGCTAATATTAGTGTGTTTAGGTCATTAGTGCAGAAAATCTTGCTGAAAAATGTACTTTTCCTTCATGGTGACAATGTGCTTTTTCATGTCAAAACTTTGAATTCTTACACCTGTAAATGTCACTGCTTAAAACTGAGCACGAGAAGCACTTTATTAATGCCTCATTTGTATCTGTCAGAGAAGCCCAAATGACATACAAGTGCACATTTATTTTAATACAAAAAAGCTCTTACCTGGCTGATCTGGAATTCAATATTCATAATATTTGCAGAATTGGACAAGATTCCTAATAAGCTTGGTGAATAAAGGAGCTCTGCCATTGGACTGAAGTATGAATGTCCCATTTGTTTATGCTTTGCATGCACTGTTTTTTCTTTTAAGCCATAAAGAGACCATTTAAATGGTATTTTATTTCAGAGAAGCATTTCATATTTTGGGCTTCTGGTGCCCTGCCAATGTCAGAGAGGAAGGATGAAGTCACAGGCCTGATGCCTGTAGAAATGACAGCCTGCTCAGATGTGAAGTCATCATTTTCACATATGGATTTTGTTTCCTCATGGCAAGGGTATGGAACATGTTGAGGAGATATGGCCACTGCAGGAATGTTGGGAACAGCTAACTCTGGCTCAGTTGTGTGGCAATTTCCCTTAGTAACTGTGTGATACTGAATTAGCTAATGGTTCAGACATTGTTAAAATCACTGAAGGACTTGGCACGTTGTAGAAAACCGTGGAAAGAAGGAACATGAATGATCAAAGATCCCCAAAACTGCCCCAGACTTTTTCCTGAGGCCTTCTACCAGGGTAAAACTCCCCCCAGGGAGATACCTGGGCATTCCCATGGATACCTGAACATCCATTCAATTCTGTTTTTCCTGGGACAGCTCTGCCACTGCCTTAAGAGAGAGACATTGCCCTGTAAGGTTAAAAGTGGGTCTATGGCAATCCCAACCCCAAAGACTTCAAAGGAGCAGACTTGAAAGAAAATTTTGAACTGTTTCAGTTGACATTCTCGTGGGCTTTGTTGTTTTGTGTTTTTTTTTTTAATTTTCTGTTGCAGCAATACCCAAAGAGGGAACTTTATCTTTCCTGTAATCTTTATCAAAGCGAAATTTCAGAGTTCACTGGCACAATCCAGCTCCCAAATGTCTGATGCCACTTGAGAGGCTCTGGGGACCTACCTGGGTCAAAAGGGTCTCCTGCAGGTCTTGTCTCACATCTGCCACCCCCTTGGTAAGGTGTTAGATCCTCTGCATGTCCCAAATGACACCCAGTGCCTGTGTCAGGGGAGCTGAACTGAGCTAATCGTGTGTGTTAATAGATACAAACCTCAGTGAACAACTTCCCTAACAGCACGTGCAATAACTCGAGTTTGGATTTGAGCTTGTGCAATAAAACCATCTTCAAAATCAATACACACACTGGTTTCTTTCCTTAAGGCTTTTAGTAGCTGATTTTGTAGAATGTGTCATTTGAAATCTCTTCGTTCATAGATTTCTCTTTTTTACCTATTTACCCATGTATCTTTTCAGATTTGCCATAAGCTGGGTGTTATTTATATGATTTGTTTACAGTTCTGAAATGCATGAGCAGCCAAAATTTTGATTGGATCACTCGAGTACATTTATTTATTTCCTTGTCAAATATTAATTTGGAATATCTATACATAATTGCACGTAAACAGCTGATTTTTTCAAAGCAAATACAGTATTTTTCTGCATAAAAATACATTTTTTTTAAAAGGTTCAAAGTGACAGAAGCCAAAAGGATGACAGCAAAATGCTTTTACTTACAGAGTCATCCAGTGGAAGCACTGACAGGAGAAGGACACTTATGAGGCTTAAATTTACTACCTTTCCTGGGTTAATGATTGAAGTAAATGTCTGACATGTTGTTAATTGTTCTGCTGTGGGAGGACAGCTTTCAACTTCTTCCTTAAAGCACAAAAGGATTGCAATAAACAGCTGCTGTGTGGATGCAAGTTTTTCTTAGGAATTACTTGGTAGACTGGATGGCCAAATTTCTCAATGGGTGTGTAAGTGAAAAGAGAATTTGGATAAATATTCAGCTTCAATTTCTTAATATGAAAACATGAATATGAGTAACATTGTAAAATATCTTTATGTTTAAAATCAGCCAGGGGAGATAATATGTGAGTTTGAAATCACAAACATGCTGAGGCATTAATACTGACTAAAATCAACTGATACTTTCATTTAATTCCAGATTCCTGTTTTCAAAGCTGGAGGAGTTGAATCAGTGTAATGAGAATAATTAATAATCTTTTGGAGAACACATTTTTCCTACTGCCGCAATGCAAATTATGCCTGAAGCAAAAAATTTGCCTGAAACCGTGTGCCTCAGACCTGTTGAATTCCTTTATTTGGGAAGTAAGTACTGACTATATTTTTGGTGAAGTCAAAATATATAAATTTTTATTTGCTTAAACTTGAGATGAAGCAAGAAGGAAACATTTCCTACAATAGAAAAGATTTGATCTGAAAATATTGTCCCTCATTTTCTAGCCTCATGTCTTTCACTGATCTAATTTGTTTTTTTCATGTTAATACTAACTTTTCTGGGGGTGTGTTAAAATTCTGGCAACAGGTACAGACTGCTCCTGAACTGTTTGTTTGAAGTGCCTAGCTTGTTACTTTGGAAGATAGAAAAAAAAAAGATTCTATAGTCTTACCTTGTGGCTTTTCCTTCCAAAAGTCATTACAAGTCATTTCTCTTAACCTGGTAAGTCTTTTGAGCACTGCTTGTTTCTTTGCTTGGCTCTATTTTTGGGATGAATCACTAGCAAAGGTATCAGAAAAAACAGGATTAATATAAATGTGAAAGTGTGACAAAGTTTATTGGCAAGGTTCACTCTACCACTTAAAATGGGGTTAAGGCCCAGAGGGAAAATCAAACTAAAATCTAAAATCAATCAATCCAAACCCAAAATCATCCCCAAAATTATCTGTGTGGAGGCTGTTGGGGGAAAAGGGTAAAGATGGAAAGGAAAAAGGAAGATGCTCCAGTCCAGTCAGAAGATTCAGAATGAACCCCCTTGCTGAACTGGGCACTGGACTTGATAAATGGATTGGGCTTAAAGATTCATCATCAGTTAATTGATAGCTTAAGTCCATTTAACAAAAAATCCTATAGAATTTACCATCAGCACAACAGTCACAGGCCTGACTTGCTTAAAAATCTAAAGTGCTTAAGCCTCTAAGAGTGCAGCACTCGCCTTTGCTGGAAAGCACCTCTGTAGTCCTGCTTGTGCACTGCAAGGGGAATGGCCTTGTGCAGGCTGTTCTCCAAAACTGGCAGCTGGAGGGCCAAATTCCCTGCCAATGGAAAGCTGCCCTTTTCCATGGATTTCTACCTCACCCTCAAGTGGGGCCTTACGGATCATCACCATTAGAAAAACAAAACAGTACTGAGAGCTTGGTCAGAAAAATCAGAGGCATCAATCGCTGTCTAACTGGTGGTGTTCAGAGCTCCTGGAGGCTGCAGCCTGTGCAAAACCCCTGGCTTGTGTATGGCATTCATATTGAAAATACACCACATACTTTGAGTTCTGAGGCACTGCAGTGTGATCCCAAACCATATCCAAGTACTTCCTCATCCAGCCAGCCTGGCTTGGACAAGGAAATTGTCAGGAAACGGGTCCCAAAGTGGACTGAGCCAGCAGCTGTCCTCTCACTGATGGTGTGAGATGTGGTATTGCCAGCACTACTTTACTTTGTGCTCTGACTGGAAAATAAACAACTCCCTCCTCCTGGTTTGTTTGTTTGTTTGTTTGTTTTTCTGGGTAGATCAGAAGAGAATGAAGCAGTGAGTGCTAAAAGCAACATTTTGTATCAAACATGCACAGCAATTAAGGCCTTTCCAAACAGTGAAACTGGCTTAGAAGAACAATCTTCTCTAACCAACCTCTAACAGCAACGTGCTTTCTCCTTTATATCCCCTTTCTTCTCATCCCTTTTTCCAAGTTCTGCCACTCCATGGTACAGATAGGGCTGTTCTTGTCTTGCCTTCCTTCTCAGTCCTTCATTTATATCTTGGCTCTCTTTTACTCCTCTATTCTTGATCTCCCCACCATTTCTTCTTACCCACTCATAGAGTGCATCAGCTTCTGCCCATGCCCTCATCCAGACCTGGCTTCCAATGTTCCTTTTCCTTCTGGTGAGGGCTCAGAAACCCCCTAGGAATAGATTTGTCCCTTCCTTTTTCCAATAGCATCCAAGTTTTGGCTGTCCCCAGCCCTTTTTAAGTCGTCAGGAGGTGGTTTTGTGTCACACTCTTTGGCAGAATCACAAGATCACTCAATTGTGTAGGCTGCAAAAGACCTCTGGAGATGTTTTAGTCCCACCCCGTTGCCAAAGCAGGGTCACCTGCAGCATTTTGAGAAATTAAATTTCACCTAATAGTGCTTAAAAATGCCGTTTTTCACTGCCAGGCAAATGGGATTTGAATTCCAAAGCAGGAATTTGGAATTCCTGACCTTTCCTCAACACTCTGAGGAGCAGCCATAATAATGGGGGGAATTTACCCAGTTTGGACCAGAGCTCCTCATGGACTCCAAAAAAAGGGATCTGGAAGAAGCACTGCCCATTTAACATGAGGCCCACAATGTTTCCTGGGTTAAAAAATGAAAAGTATTTTGGCTATGCATCTGAATGAAGGTGGGAGGAAGATTGTGTTTCAAGAGAAGGGGTTTGTTTTTATTTCTTTATTTCTCTCTCTGTGTTATAGCTATTAAACCCTGATAAACTGATCTCATTTGCACTGATTTAGGTTCTTAGCTTAACCAGTTAAACAGATTTGGTTTTGGCAGCAGCCATAATAATTCCCAGAAAGAAGGATCTGAAGCAAAGCCCTGTGTGTAATAATTTCAACTGCTTTAAGAAAATTCAATCTCCTTTCTAATCTATAAACCAGATTCTTCTTGACTTTTATTTTTTTTAATACAACTGAAGTTCCCTTGCTTTGAAAAAAGGAGCAAATTACCTTTTCCACCTTGAAACAGACCCCAGCATGAAAAAAGTGGGTCTATTTTAGGCAAGCAAAGCCAAATTTCTATGCATGTACTTGATCTCTCTGCCAAACAGTGCAAAGATAAGACAGTGCCAGCCTCTTTTCAGCTCCAGGTCCATTTCCTCCTCTGTCTCATATTTCCACAGTCTTTAAAGGCAATTTTTTCTTCCTATTTGTAGGCAAATTCCAGCTCTGTGCAGGAGGCTCACCTAAGGCCTGTCACGCTGCCCAAATTCTGCTTAAATCCTCACTGTGGACTGGGAATTTTAAAACAGATCTTTGTTTGCCCGGTGAATTTTGCCTCGAGTTGATATTTTGTGCCTGCGACTGAGTATTGATCAAAGTGTATAATGGGCTGAAATCTTGTGTTCCACTTGCAGTCTGCTACAGCCAAGTACATAAAAATGCAAATCATATTTTTATAGTATTTGCAGTATTTTGGCCTATTTTTCCTGTAAAGTACTGAGAATTGAGAGAGAAAAAAAAAAGGAAAAAAATGTAGCTGTTTCAACCCCAGTCCATGTAGACTACTAAAAATGCACTGAAAGTAATTTTGAGGATTTGTGTGATAATCTCATGAAGGCCTTTTTGAACAGTTAAGATGGTCTCACAGATAGAGAAGTTTTTTTATTTAAATACCACCTTGTTTCTTGTGTAATTTACGGTTAATTCTTCTCATATTCATGATACTTTTCTGCTTTTAACAGATACCCTAATTAAGCATTACACTAATGAGACTGCTTACACCAGATTTAATCAAGAGTACCAAACTTTCAGGCTTAGAGCTTAATGAGGCATCCCATTTTCAACATCTGTTGGATGGCAATGCTAATTATTAATTATGTCTCTTGCAAGTAAGCTGCTTGTGACTGACAAGCCATGTTCATGAAGTGCTTTGAGATATTTTCATGGGACATTATCATCTGTTCTGTTTCAGCCCCACTGTCTTCCACAGAAAAACTTATGTGAACTCATTTTTAATGAGTTTATAATGAAAAATACATGTACATATAGTAGAGGCCACTACTTGACCCATTTAACTATCAGTTGTTTGGGTTTTTTTTTTGTTCTGGGCTGCAGAGTCACTATGCTTTATTTATTCTTTTGGCCTCTGGTATTTTTGCTGCTCCAGCCCATTTTTTATTTTTATTATATTTCAGTCTCCAGTGCGGCAGAATACAAACTCTGCAAATTCATCAGGTTATAGTGGATGGCCAAGGATGATTAATGTCATGTGTTAGCTTTGGAGAGGTTTGGGATGCAGATTTAGTGCTGACTGGGCTGTTTAGTGGAATTTTAGTTTGAAGTGTAGCCTGTCTGTGTCCTCCTTGATGGTTGTCACTGATTAATCACATCTATTGCAGCTATCACACTTTTCCTTTTATTTCCCATTCTGTGGTGCTATAGAGCAAAAATACACTTGAACAAAATGTTCTTTCTGTCCTTTATGTGCTTTTGAAATGTAAAGTTAATTGGCTGTGTTTGCTACCAGTACCTTTGAAGTTAGACAAGTTTATTAATGAAGCTTATTCTGTAGGCTTTACCTGATAAGGGTGAATTCTGCAACCCTCATTTCCTCATGGAACTTTATTTATTTTTATGGAGATACTGGTGCAGCTGAAGGAACCATATTTTCCAGAGATATTAAATCCTTCAGCTCCTATTGACACCAGGGGCACTATGGAGAGCTTATCAAAATTAACAGGGGCCTACTTTTGTGTGTTGGGTATAGGAACCCAATTCTAGACATATTTTTAAAACTCAGAGACCATGATATTGATCCTTTGGGATAATTATTATTGGAGGATAGAGATAAGGGGCTTTGTCAAACCACAAACTTTTTACATCCAGCAAAGGGATTTATGATGGCTTTAATTTTTTTCATATATCCAGTTTTCACCTTATATAAATTAATTAAAAAGAACTTCTCTGGAATAAGATTAAGCACAGAACAAATTTTGCCTAATGAATGTATTTAAGTCACAGAGTTTATTACTAATTTGCAGAAGAAGACGAAAAGAGAACTTTAATGATTTGAGATATTCTTGTGATGTCTTCTGGGAGATATTTTGTCTCAGGGGAGGCACTTGAGTTTACCACCCTAATTTAATGTATAATTAATTGTTTGTCCAAGGCCTTGTGGTTCTGTATCGATCTGAAGATGATCTGTTCATGCACAGACACCTTCTGGTCTTGAATCCCAGGATTCTTGTTGTGCAAAGAACATGATACAAAAAATGCATCATGAACAGATTATTTTCCCCCCTTCCTTAAATTCTTCTCTGCATTCCTGGTCTGTTCTGTGAATAATATATTAAGATCTTTCTGACATAGCCTGTTGCTCCCATAATCCCATTTTGTTTTTGGACCGCAGCACTGCTGAAGTTTCAGCACAGTCATCACAAGGAACATCAGCAGCCTGTGGTAAGTTTTGTTCTAAATTCAAGTCAAATCACATTTTTAAGATTTTTTTCCTTTAAGCATTTTGGGTATTTCTATTTTACAAACAAAAAAAAAAAAGTGATGGATTATATTAGAATTGGACTTGAAATGTCCTCATGGAGTTTGGCCTTATGCTCTCTTAATTTAAATCCATCATTTTGAAAAGAATGATGAATGGTGGAGGCCATATTTGCTGATCTACCAGAGATTTTTTAACAACTTTGGCTTCAGTTACAATTTGTGAAATTAAACTTTAATGGGTTTTTATATTCAAAGGGATATTGGAAAAGAAGAGATTATTTGTACTGGAAGAACTTTACCCCTGGTTTCTGGGAAACATCCCCTCACCATTGTACTCCAGGCCTGGATAAACCAATTTTTCTTTTCTTTCTTATTTTATGAACCACCTCCCACACTTTAATGTTTGCCTGTGCTTTTCTACAGTGTGGGTGTTATAAAAACCCATAAGCTTTGTCTGGGTTTGGGGCTGCCTTAAGGGTTGACATTTTTGAGGGAAGTATTTCTTAGACGGCAACATCCAAATGTGGGCAGGGATGTCAATAATTTATCATTTATTTCTATAGGAAATAAAATAATTTCTATAGGATGCTCAGCCTTTTAGTTGGTTATTGACTTGAACATATGGACCACATTCCACTTGATTGGAATATGCAAACACGTGGAAAATGTGGTTGCAATATTTTGATTTTTTATGCCCTTTCTGACAAACACTGGAGGCCCTTGATTTTCAGGAAGAAAAGGCTTTTCTTAAAGTATTTCTGGAGGACATGCAAGGTCCCTTATCAGCATAGAAATTATTGAGGATTAATATATTATTATATTGAGGATTAATAATTATTCAAACTATCGATTATGAGTGCCAGTGAGCGCTGTGATATTTGTGAAAATATTTATTGCCACAGAGAAAAATGATGTGTTTTGCAGCTGCTCTTAAAAATGAATCCAGCTCTCCTCTTACCTTCACCATGAAACCTACATTTTCTCTCTGTGTAAGAAGTGTTTGTAATCAAGGTAAAGACAAAGAACATCACCAGTCATAGCCTACAGTGTCAAATGAGCAAATTATCTCTGAAGGAAGAACCTAAATTACTTGATTTTTGGTTTGCTCTGTTGAAAATCATGCAGATTCAGAAAAATTGGCTGCATTGACGAAGACTGGGACTACATTTATGCTTGTCAGTCTGTGAATATGGGAATGAAGAAAAGCCACTGTTTATTGCCATAGTTTCACTGAATGCTGGATTTTTAAGATGTCCATGTTTAGCTAAGATCCCAAAGATTAGCAGGGAGAAATGGGGGTTATATTTTTCATGTTCCTGCACAGTGTAGTTGGAGTCAATTGCCAGTGGCCTGGCCTCGTCCCTTTGGGATTTTTGATTTCTTTCCAAACCCACTGCACAGCCTCTCAGTCTCTGAACTATGCCAGGCCCCAGACAGCTTCAGCTCCTCCTTCTGAGCAGCAAAGTTGGTACTGGATAAGAACATTTTGCAATCTGGACAAAAGCACCTCCTAAGTCCTAAAAGGCAGGAGATATTTTGATGAGCAAAGAGAGGAAAATACAATAAAGCTTTAAATAAACCAGGAATTGCTGGAAACCCTCTGTGTGTCTAAATTCTAAAGCCCATTATACCTTACAGAAATGACAGCACACATTGGAATTGCTCTCTGTAAACTCAGGACTCTTGTTTATCCTTTAAATTCAACTGATGTGACCAAAGAAGGACTGGTGTTGCTGTTTCAGATTTTTTGGGACTGAATTATCTTTTGGCAACCCTGAGATTTATTAGGGCTCTTGGGTCTCATTTACTTGAGGACTTTCTTAGCACATATCTCTGTTCTTTTCTTTCCCTCTGTGCTTGTTATTGAGCTGTCAACAGTTATCTCCAGGAGATATCTGAAGGCCAGGACTTTTTTTTTCTTGCCGGCATAACATTTCAGGGGAAAATAAAACTGTATCTGTGTTTGTGATTGCCTTTTGTTTTCCCACAATCAGCATTAATAACCCCTGCGGTTTCGGAAAGGAAAAATGGGAGAAGTTTGAAAAGCCATGTTGCGACTCAGTAAAATATTGTCGGGGCTTAAATCAAGGCACAGGCATCCCTAGGCTGGGACTGGTTGGGAAATTCCAGTGAAAAAAGGTTCTGAAATGGGGATATCTCTTGACCAATTAATCAGGAAAATCAGTTGATGTATAGTTTTGCAGCTGCTATTGAAAAAGGTAGATTGCTGAGATACGGAGAGGTGAGGTAAAGATGAGAAAATAAATTTTAAAAGAAACCAAATAAATAAAAGAACACAAAGCACAGAGAGTGCGTTTTTACAACAAAAAGTGAGGATATACATCAAAATAATATTATACAAATCAGTTATTTATCTTTCTCTTTCTCCCTCTCTAAACTGAGTAGTGTCGAGTGCATCTGAATATCAATGGAATTCTCTTTTCAAAGCCATGTTCAAATACATCTCTTTCCCCTGCTGTCACAAACTATGCTTTAAAAAAGGATGTAGGGGACACGGGGGACAACATGAAGGAGTAGATGAGGAAGTAAGTGACTTTACATGGCCTTTAGTGACATAAATTCGGTAGGTACTACATGCAGGGGGTGTCTTTACCCCGGGGGTTTGTGAGGAGAACACAAACAGTGAAATTGTGAGCAGCTGAGTCACGGAGGAAACGGGGCAGGTTTTGAAAGCGGATCCCTGGCCATTGACGCAGATGTGAGAATAGAAACGTTTGTGTTTGACGGGAATGGAACATCCTAAGGAGAGGGGTGGGAAGGAAATCCAGCCCGACCAGGAGCACACATCACGTTCATCTCTGGCCTGGCCGGCCCAGGAGCTCCGAGCATGCCAGAGATTTTAATTATAATCCAAGTGGGCCATTCAGCCTGGCTTCTGCTACCTGGTGAGAATGGGACGTTCTGACATGCACCCCTCCCACTTTCTCTCTAATTCCAACAGGAAAATTAAGTCACTGGGAGGCAAAGACACCCACCCACAGCCTGCCTGTGAAAAACCTGTGAGACTGCAATTCTGCCAGTTGAGGGCTTCGTATCTCCCTGCAGGCATAAACAGATTTTTTGGAGAGGAGACAGCAATACCCACAGCAGTGAATGGAATAACCAGCATGACTTTAAAATATTAATATTGATCCTTACAAATCCTTATTCCCCTTTCTCTATATATCTGCAGCAAAAGGGGAAAAGTAGCAACAGGCTTTTAACAAAGTCACTGTGAGTATTCAGCAGGTCAGAGTTTTAGCCCCTGTTCTGAATCTGAACATGAGCATTAAGCTCAGATTTTTGGAGGAGGCAATTGGAAATCGTTGCATTTCTTTGCCCACTCCTGGTCAGTCTTTTCCAGAAGCACCACAGTCCCAGTCCCAGGATGTGTAGGAACAATATTCAGCTTTCCCAGCTGAAAACTGCCTGAGAGTTTTGTGCCAGCACTTGCAGCAGCAGCAGTGTTTATGTGCTGAACTGCCACTGGATGAAAGATAGAGAAGAAAAAGTTTAGACTGGCAAAGTCCTGCCTTCAATATGCAAGTCAAGATAAAATATGTTTTTTACAAGAACAGTTAGGCAAAGAATAAGAGAGGAATCAGATAGTCTGGATTGATTTGTTTAATTACTTCAGACAATGGGCATCCTTTGTGTTTTTCTGTTTTCGAATGGCCTAATTCTAAAGCTTTTAAAACAATTGCAGAACTTTCAGGGATTTTATTTTTCATATAATAGTCGGAAAAATGACCAAAATGTCTCAGTGTTTCTATAGAATGAGACAGAGGCTGAGACTATTGAAAATACTTTTCAGAAGAAAATGTTTTCCCTTTTTTTTCTTTTGCTTCCTTTTCCCTTTTGCAGAAATATTTGTATTAATCTCACCCCTGTTCTCTATTGTGGAGCATCTAATTTTTGGATTAAGTCTCATAAAAACAGCTGTCTATTCCCGATGCTTTTGCCCAAGTTTGTGCAAGGCAAATTTTTTCTCCTTTAACTGCTCCAAAATACAACTTCAGGTGCTCAGTGAAGAAGCCAGGGTGCAGTCCCAGTTTGTTTTTGAGCACTTTGATATGGAACACACATGGCCAATGGAAACCAGAGATTGCAGTTGTGTTTTCTTGGGGCTGATGGTTTTCAGGAGGGTTCAAATCTTCTGTCACTGTGCAGATGGGCTGTGCCCCTCTTTCCCTGCATGGAAATGATCCTGGCCCTGCAGCTCCAGGGGAGGATCTGGCAGCCCTGCCTGGCAGATTTTTGCATCCTGGGATTGCAGGGTATTAAAAAAAGAAGGACCTTTTTAGGCAGCAAAACAGGATTGAATTAAATCAGTTCTGCTACTGCAGAACACGGGCAGTGGTGCTGACACACACATGTTAAATGATTCACTGACTTCTTGCTGCGACCCCACCACACTTGCAGCTCTAAAACAATGATTTCTCATACTGATACTCAGGATGAATTTCCCAGGGCAGCCCAGCCCATTTGTTGGCTTTAATGACACCAGTTCAGGAAAGCTGAGCTCCTTATTGTGCTGTGAGAGCCTCATTCAGAGTCTATGGAACCAGTTCCTCTGCAGGAAACTCCACTAAAAAAAAAAAAATATATATATTCCCTTAGTTTCACCTTTTCCTCACTTTTTTCTGTTTGGTATTGGCCTACAAGATGTTCAAGTTCTTTTTAGAGGAAAAGAACTGTTTTGTAGAACATGTGGATGAGGCAGCCTGAGGTAAATCTTACTTTTAATCTCATGGTAATAGGAATCTTCACAGTGGATGAAGACTCTTAATGTGTTGAATGATGGACATTAATTGTCCACCGGCTGAGACAATGTACTGAAGGAACAGAAGCTTTCCCAGAATTAATTTTTAGTGGAATTAGAGCATTTCTGAAGAGAACTGGAAAAAAAAAAACAACACCCAAACCTACCTTAGCCTTGCAGTTGCTGTATCTGCCTGTAGGCCTTTTATATTGTACAGTTCTACAGCAGTGGGAGTAAAATATTTATTTATAATCTGAAGACCCCTTGAAAAAAATTGATTTCCCTTGAGATGGCCATGATAATTTTATTTCCCTGCTCCATTCACTCCAATAATATCTCATAAAAATTATTCCTGCCTTACCCCACTATTTAAACACGGAGTGTTGCATTTCCTTCACAAAAGCTAAGTTTTTTCCTAGTTTCCCAGCCAAGATTCCTGAGCACTTAGCAGATGTTGGTGCTGTGGTTGGGTTTGTAAGAAATGTACAGACTGGGCATGTGGATGCCAGGGGTGAGTGAGGGTGAGCTGGGGCAGTGGTGGCCAGCCAAGGGTGTTGGATTTGGGGTGTTGCTGCTGCCAGCTGGGTGCTGCACCGAGCAGCAGAGGTGCTCACAGCTGCCACAACTGCAGCTCTGTCTTGTGGGTACAGAAGGGAATTGCTGTCATTTGTTTCAGCCTCCCAAAATGCAAATTAAAAAAAAAATAATTAATTACTTGTAGTTTAAGCATTCACAGCTCTCCTGAGACTTTTGGAATTTGCTTTTTCATCTGGATACTTTCCCCTTTAAAGCTCCTTTTCCCCTGATAGCATACACATTTTTCAACAGCTAATATTTTCCTTTGCATAGCTATATATACTCCCTCTCCCCACGTGCTGGAGAAACACGTGCCCAAAGTGAAACCACACACACCATTTCACTCAAAATCCTCTCCATGTGCATCTGCTTCTCATTAGATTTTCCCTCTGCTGTGCACACAGGCTTTCCTTTAAGAAGTGTCATTGCATTCGTTTGTGTCACAGGATTATTCTTCACTCAGCTGTGCGCCAGCGAGGTGACCAAACACTTCCTTTGGAATTCTGTGTGGGGTTTTGAAGGCAGAATTGGGCCATGGCCTTTGTCAGCAGCACACAGATCTGTATATTCACACATCAAAGAAAGCAGCATTTTTTAACCCATGCTTTATGCACATATTGGGGCTGCATTTCCTAAATAGAATGGATGTGTCATGGGGTTTGTACCTGTGTTTTCCCGGCATGCAAAAAGCTTCTGTGTGTGAGTACTCATGGGAAGCTTCAGCTGTGTGTGAGCCTGAGCTCTGCATCTGTCCCCAGGCACCTCTTCACTGAAATTTATTTAAACACCTGCCCAGCTCTGGTTGGGAAGTGTTTCCTCACTCTTAGCAGTTTTATAATTTTCTGAAATCCCAAATGATTTACCTATAATGGAAACCAAAATTTTCTGCATAGCAGCAGTCAGGTTGGGAGGCTGTCCAAGGGACCAGCTGGACTAATAAAATCTAGTTTACTACATGGGATAATACTATAAATATCAAAATATTATATAGGTTATCAATACCATGATATTGATTGGAGCCTGCAAGCCTTATTAAAAAAAAAAAAAAAGAAGAGGAGTATTTTATATTTATACCTGTACATTTTAACATATAGGCACTTCTATAGGAAGTTGTGCTGCCTGAGCTAAGCAAGAGTGGGAGAAGACAAAAACAAGCCTTAATTTAAATATTCATTAAAAATAAATTATGGCAAAGAGCAGTGTCAGAATGCACAATGGTGCTTTGGGATTAAATTCAGTGATCATTGGACCATCAGCAAAATTTATCACTGCCTTGCAGCTTGTAAATAAAATGGGGAGAAAAGAAATAAAACACTTTTAGAAAATTTTTCTTTAAGGTAAATATCATACTAATATTTTCCTTAAATCTACTGAATGTACACATCACAGTTATTGGAGGGTTTCCCTCAGAATTGTTACTTGGCTAGGAAATAACAGACCTTATCATGACAATTGAATTTTAAAAATAATATTTAATGTTCGCTATGTCTTTCTTTAATAAAACATATTTCTTACAAATAATTGCAGTAAATTTGGGATGCATTTGCCAGTGGTTTTGAGGTGATTTTTAATCTCTGCCTTCTGCAGATAGGTGTTGCATACAAAGGTCAGCATATAAAAATTCAAAGCTGGATATTTTTTCATTCATCTGAAGAGTGAAAACTAAATGAAGTTTTTATAATTACCGGACAGAACAAAATGTTAAAGCTCGTAATTAAATATAAACATTTGCCTATAAAATTTACCACAATCTACACTTTGAAACTGTACATGTGAAACAGCAAGGTTATTTCAAGCTAATTCTTAAGCTGGTTTGCATAATTTTAACATTTCCAATATCTAATACTTCAGTAGGTGGTGCCAGAAATCCATGCTCAGTTGTGCTTAGGCAAAATTCAGTCTAGTAAAAAGTAATGACTTATAATTGCAGGAATGGCAACATTCAATCCAGATTTACTGTGCTCATGGAAAAGCAAGTCCACAGTCAATCTTCAGAATTTTGAGTGGGTTCTTGATATAAAGAAACTGCAGAATCTTGTAGGGAACTGGTGGTTTTACATAAATGTTTCAGAATTCTGCTGGCTGTGCCTGGAAGTGATCATTTGCTGAGTAAAGTCGTGAGCCCTCAGCAGATTCAGCGTTTCCTTGAAAAGGTGCTGACTCAGAAGTCTAAAAGGCTTTGAACAAAGAACATTCCTCGTTGCAAAATATGTGCAGGGAAAAACCACATGGCATTTTACACATGGAAATAGAAGAAAATGGTAGGATGGCACTGTTGAACAAGGAGTAAAACTATATTTAAAAGGCTGTGAAACTCAGCAGGGGAATGGGATAAACTCAGGGTTCTCAGAAGCTACAGGAAAAACAAGATGAATGCAGGACAAATGCAGTACATGGATTTTCTTGGACATTTTGTCAAAAGCTTTGGAGTTGACTTGAGCAGGTCCACAAGTTTGCTTGGTGCTGGGTACCTTTGGAAATAGGACTTCAGATGCAAAACAAACAGTATTTCTATGGCTTGACTAATCCTGGAACCTATTATCTTGAATTTTACTAAATCCAGCCACCTATGTTTCTCCCTATATTTATGGGCAGGTGTATTTATTTATTTATTTAGATATTTAGATATACAGATGGATGGATGGATGGATGGATGGATGGATGGATGGATGGATGGATGGATGGATGGATGGATGGATGGATGGATGGATGGATGGATGGATACACTCAGAGGTGTTTTTTGGGCTGCAACACATCTCTCTCATGTTGTAGAAGCTGATTCAGCCTCCTGCTGGGCCAGTGCCTCCACGCTGGAGGAGCAGAGTCCGAGTCAATGTCTGGAGGAGGTTTCTGACACAGGATTTTAGGGGCAGCTCCCCAGCAAGCACCACTTGGTAGGATTTGTGCATGTGGCCCAAAAGTGCATCAGTGAGAGCACAAAATGAAGGTGCTGGGGGATTTCTACTTGACACTTTGGCCTTACAAGCTGATCTTTGGGGTCTGTGAGGCAAATTTGTGGTTTTTGCTTTGACTTTTATTAGTTAACTGTAGGTTACAGTGAAGGTCTCACTAGTTCAGTTCTCTGAGGATGTGGGTGGAGAGTGTGCAATTATCTTTCCAGCTTCAGGATGACAAAAACAGGTCCTCCTGCAGATTTGTTCTCATCCTCCTCAGAGGCTAAATCTGCTGGGAAAGATCTGAATCCCATTTTCGTGCGTGTTTTTGTAGGTCCTCTGGCCATGACAGGCACTCAAGCAGAGCTCCTGTGTTTTCCTGGGTATATTTAGGGGATAGAGGGGAGGTGAAATAAATGTAAAGGCTGTGCAAGGCCAAGTATCCAGGTGCTGGCTGCCAGGGCAAAGGATGTAGCACATCAGAGACTTCTTGAAGTCTTTATTTTTCTTTTGAAGCAATTGTTTCTTTACAAAATATCTATAAGCTTGATTTAAACAAAATACCAATTTTAAAATTGCCAGGAAGAAAATTAACTGGATTTTTTTCAATCCAAGAGTACTAAAAGAGTCCTTTCCTAAGAAAATTTGGAAAAACTCTGATGTTGGTCCAACTGAGAAGTATTTTCTTTCTGTTTGCTGAGAACTGCCAGCCAATCGAGTACGCGTGTCGGAGCTTTGGATTTTTAAAGAGCGGATACATGCCTGAAACAGAAACAAACTTAAGAGCTAATAAGATCACACAGAAATAAAAATGGCAAAATAGAAAAATTCAGCCACAGCCTGAGGCCATTCCCTCTCCTCCTGTCCCTGTTCCCTGGGAGCAGAGCTCGACTCCCCGGCTGTCCCCTCCTGTCAGGGAGCTGTGCAGAGCCACAGGGTCCCCCCTGAGCCTCCTTTTCTCCAGGCTGAGCCCCTTTCCAGCTCCCTCAGCCTCTCCTGGGGCTCCAGCCCCTTTCCAGCTCCCTCAGCCTCTCCTGCGGCTCCAGCCCCTTCTCCAGCTCCCTTCCCTTCCCTGGACACGCTCCAGCCCCTCAGTGTCCTCCTTGCAGTGTGGGGCCCAAAAGTGAGCACAGCACTCCAGGTGTGGCCTCAGCACATGGGAATGAGAGAAGAAGATCTTGCAAGAGTCTCAGAAAAAATCCTTCCTGGTGGAGGATTAATGGTGACTGAAGAGAAAGAAATCTCTAAGGACTTTGTCCTTGTGTTGCTATTTACCTCTAAATCTGTACTCTCAGCTTGAAGCAGCAGGAACAGCATCTCTGAAGCATAATGAGGCTGCTCCTTGGTATGACTGTAACCAAATTTCTCTCTGCCAGTGCTCACTGAGGCCGTGCTGGGGTGATGCCAGCCTTTTGTCCTTCCTGTAACGTGATCTGTACACGGGCATTTTATTACATTTGGTGCAAACATGTGTTTTTCTGTTCTAGCAGGCGTAAAATCCACATTGTAAGAGTGCTAATGCTAAATTGCTTGGATTTGCCCAGGCATGTGCCTCTGACTCAGTCCAAGCATTGACAGCGACAAAGCTGTAATCGTTTGCAGGCTTCACTTCTGAGCAGAGGAAATCTCACTCTTTTGACTCTAAAATGTGATTCCATTGGACTCCAGAGCTCAGAGAGAAAATACACCTGGTTCTAAGGGTGTTCAGCTGGAGAAAGCCCGTACCTGTGTGCTGGTGTGGCAGGGAATTGGGAAAAGAGCTGCTCCTTTGCATGGAGAATTCAGCCTGCTGCTCCACATGGATGCTCCTTAGCAGCTCTTTAATAGATAGGAAAAGAAATCATTAATTAATTTAACAAATACAGTTTACACCAATATATCTAACTCTTCCTTTCCCAAGAGGAAAAATCCCCAATTTTTATATATTGTTTCCATGCTGTCACTGAAAGAAGAGTGGTAAATTTTATGTAGTAAGTTTAAAGAACAAATCTGATTTTTAGCAATGTTGATGCAACCTGCTTGTGCAGTCCTGTTGTTATCCAAGTGTCTGGTACCTATTTATGAAATATTTTCATTTTCCAGGCAAGCATACGAAGCAAAATTCAAATTTTTAAAGATGAAAAGTGGATGATTGATAACTTCTGTGCTCCAATAGCTGCTGTGAGCACATATGATAGCTGGGATTTCATCACAGCTTGAGATCAAAGTATTGCCATCATTTTCTATATATCTAAACTGTGTGAGCATCAGTTATTTAACCTTTTTTCCTAACAAGAAGTATTATGAGACTAAAAATATCAAAATCTAGTAAAATTTGGGAACTGTCTCCAAGTCAACTTTCACCGGGATGCATAAACCAACTCCGGAAGGCCATAAAATCTAATTTTGAATAAAACTCTTTTATTTAATAGTCTGAGAAGTTCTGCTTACAAATAACTGGGCTAATATGTTCATAAGTCACTATTTACTGATAGCTCTGTGACTGTGGGTGAGGATTTTAAAAGAAAAGAAACTTTGACTCCTGTTCAACCAGAGTGGAAGTTAGGCAGCAGGATAGCTTGTTCCCATCGGAAAGCTGAGTGATAATCCCTGTGTTCAAATGCCTCTGAGTCACTATTTTCATATCCAGTGCTCTGCTATAATAGAAATTAATGTGTCAATATTCTTCCTGGCTCAGCAGGCTTCCTGGAAAACGTGGTTAAATTGTCTCCTTTCGGTCTCTTGGTTGTTTATCCAGGTGTTTTCCTTTCTTCTCCTCCCTATGTTTAATTTATGAAAATTAGCTTTTAGAAAAGGGATAGAAAACAAAAAGATGGACAGCAAGAATTTTTCAAAGCTGGATTTCAACTGGGACCTCCAACAAGTGGTAGAGAAACAGGGTTGATTTTTGCAGCAGACTGGAGTGGGCATGGCCGTGACCTGGAGGTTATTTTATACCATCTCGTGTCAGTTTTGGCAATGGGGGAGTGGTCCCTGACAGACTGTGTAATGTGATAAGCAATTCTTTGAGCTGTTCACCTCTCATAAGAGGAAAAAAAATGAATGTTTTGCATTTAAGAAGTTTATTGCAGCTGGTACTGTATATTTTTAAGCTCTCATAGTCCACACCATGAGAAAGAAAAAAAAAACAGAAATGAAGATTTTCTGTGACTGTAAGTTGTGAGTAGTAGAATTAGTAAAGTCTCAATGTGACTTCAGAAATCAGAAAAATTGAAATCTATGCCCAGAACTCAGGAAATTATTTTTTCCTGGTCCTACAAGGGTCGAGATTCATCTCATTTGACCTTGGCTGTTTATCAAGTAGAGTCAACATTCTGACCAGGAATCCCAGGCTCGTTTAACTGTCATAGGAGAACATGAGGATGTTTTAGGATTTCCCTGACCTATTCTAGATGTTTACTACAGGATGAGATGTCTAGTGGCCTATATTCCATTGACTGGGTGAAGTCAGAGTGAATCAAACTATCTTCCCCTTAAACCTGCTGAGCAGGGCAGGGCATAACACAGAGAGACTAAACTAAAAATAAAATAACATTATTTGCTGAATTTACTGATCTCATCTGGAAGCAAGAAATCTGGAGATGCTGCTGGTGATAGCCAAATATCATTGCTTCAGCATGAACTTGTCAAGCCTTTGATCTTCACCTGTGTCACCCACAAAATAAGAGTGCCTTTTGAAAAGTTAGAGGCATGATTGAGAGAACTCAGGCCGCCTGTAATGAGTGAGATTGTGGCACTGAAGCAGAGTTCAGGGTGCCTGCAGAGGCTGATCAGGATCCTGAGCCATGCAGGACCAGGGAGAGAGTAAAAAGGTGCTGTCATTTTGCATAACTACCATGCCCACTAATTCTGGCCTCAAGTTTGGCCTCAGAGAAGAAAACCTTAATACACCAATTTGTGCTGCAATATCTTTGCATGGAGATTGTTTTTAAACATGTACCTAAACTCTGTTTTCAACCGAGCATTATGGACACCCTTGTAATGCACTCATATGTTGATTTTGTTTCACCTCAGTTTCTTAGTGAGCTGGGATATAGCAGAACATAGGCAGCAGAATGAAAACTCTACTGACCAAGCAGTACCTTGGTATTTGTTGTTCTCTGTAAGTTGCTTTTATTGCATACTATTGGTCTCCTATTTTTTCCTTTTAAGTATGTGTCTTTTTTAGAGGAACAGCAGTAAACTTGAGGTTTTCCACTTATATTTTAAAGCTCTCTGTGTTTAATAAGAAATGGTCATTAATCCTTCTCTGACTAACACTGTGGTCCCTTGGCTTCCTGTAAAGCGCAAATAAAACCCTCAGGCCAAATTGTAAAGTATTTAATTTCATTGGAGACATCATTTTAGTGTTACTCAGGGCAAGGTTTAGTCTGTTGAAAGAGTAAGCCTCTGGTTTTTTGGTCTCTGCCTGACTGCCCTGGTTTCAAAGCCATGACTGGTAGTTCTTGTGAGAGCTGTGTTGCTCTCATGTCAGGGACTGAAGTCACACAGAGTTTTCTCAGTCCTCTAACCCTTCCCAAGGGAGGACACACTAACTTGGCATAGTTATGAAGCAGTTTTTACTGAGCATAATATTTCAGTATCCACTATTACCTGTAGTACTGCTGATATCAGAGAAGGAGCTGAAGGAAAGCCACAGATTTTTTAAGTGTTGCTGACCTTTGATGTCCCAGCAAACTCACAGGGATCTTTCCATTTGAACTGCCACTTATATGTTAAGCTAAGCTGTAAATTGCAGTTACCTTAAATTTACAAATTAAATAGTTCTTAAGTGATCCTTCCTTCTTAGAGCTGATGTGTTTCTCTGAGGAGCATCTGTACACAAGGAAGGAGACATGAAATAATATCTGTATGCACTTGTAAAAAAAAACAAAGCAAAACAAACCAAACTAAACCAACCCAAATAAATGGATAACATACTTTAAATTAAACATTGGGATGTAATCTCTACTCTGACGAAGTTTCATCAGATGAAGGCCCTCTTGGCTCATGAACAGGTCATTGCATAGACAGTTGCTTAGAGTATTTCTATCTTGTGTTCCTGGTTCATTTCCAAAGGAAGTGGATGTTTACAGTCTGGCATGAAAGGATCATTGCCACTTTTAACCCTTTTCTCTATAATGGTATTGCTTTATTGTATGAACAAAGAAGGTAAAATATGAGTTGGAAGATTCTTGCTTATTGGATCTTCTTTTTGTTTCTCACATCACTCCTGTTCCCTTTATCTTTCAGATCTTCCAACTTCTTTTTCAGCTGTCTCATGTCAGCCTGTCAGCTCAGGACAAAATGGAAACTGTGGTCGGGTTGCCAGGTGTCACCCACAGTCACTCATCCCTCTGGGCTGTGAGCATCTCCCAAGGGTGACACCTTCCATGGAGGGACAGCTCTGCTGCAAGCCCTGTAAAATTCTGTTCCCCAGTCCCTGCAGATTCCCACAGATCCCCACAGAATCAAGAGTTTCTTGCTTGCCCCTGAGTGTGAGCACACCCCAAAGTTACACTGGTGCAACTGAAACCAGATTTTCTCGGCTGTCTCCCGAGAAGGCTCCTTCCCTGACATAAACAACAAGTCCCTTTCATGAGAGATTTTTGCTTTAATAAGGAAAAACAATCCAAGAGCTAATTCAGTCCTTGCTAATGCTATTAAATTGAGAAAATAATGGAGAAAACAACTTGTGAGTCTAGCAGAAGACAACACGATTGTATCCTTTCAGGTAGCTGCAGGTGGCTGTGTCTGTCCCCGTCTAGCAGGACACTCTGCTGACCATTTGCTTCTCAGCATCTTTCTTGCAGGCTTTGGCTTGTTCTGTGGCTGCAGACTGAAGCATTTTTTTAAATTGGTTGACTTGTTCTCTGGAGCTTGCAGGCATCACATGAAGCTCATGAGCAACAGTGGAGTCATGGCCTCCCAGCCCTCACCAGTGCTGGGGCTGATCATGTTGCAGATGTGTCACGGGCCACTTTTAAACCCTGCTGCTTCTCTTCTGTTCCTCAGACAGGAGCAAAGATTTCAGGGAAAATGTTAGAGCCCTGCAAGATGCAAAGTTAAATAAAACAAATTGCATTGCTTTTTAATGGATGGCTTATTCCTAAATGCTCACATCTATGTATAAATAATTAAAACCATGCTAGATCATGTGCAGACTCCTCTACAATCAGCTGGAAAATTTTGCAGTAAATATTAATGGGTAGAAACAGCTTTTTCAATCAGTGGTTTTTTTTCCTTTTACATTAATAAGACATTTCTGTAAATATTGACACAAAATAAAGGACATCATTAACATTTGGTTTTACCCACATAAATCTGTCTTACTGTTGTCCCCCAAATGGACAGCTTCCTCAATGATTCCCAAGAACCAAATACACTTGACGTAAAAAATCATTAAGTGTGACGCAGACTATGCATTAACAGAAAACTTGAAAGGAGCATTTGGCACCCAGCTTATGTCCCAAAATAATCAAAGGGCTGGTGAGAGGGAGACACTTTCTTGTCCCAAAGAGCAGCAATGACCAATGTGAAACCCCAGCCGCTATGCTGAAATATTTCAGTTTAATTAAACTGAAGGACTTGTGCTTTGGAGGTCACTCAGTTTCAATTCACTCTGCATTTCCTAGGTATAAAGTAAAAGCACAGCTGAGCTATTTGCTTCCCTTGAAAGATCCTGGGAAGGCACTTGACAAAGTATAACAAACAAGCTGAAGGAGGAATCATTCTTACAGGCATCATTAATTAATTCATCATCTAGGTTTGACTTGTGACAGTTTCAAAATATAAAATGGAAGTAATTTGTATAATCTTGGAAAGGCATTCAGCAGTTTTGATCACACTGAAATAAGGAATATCCCTTTTCTGCCCTTCCTTTATTTTCACTGGAACAGTGCAGAGGGATGATGGCAGCTTTTGCAATGCTTTTTTTATTATAATTGTTCCCACTCAGAGGTTCCCAGCTGATCGGAAATATTTATTAGCTATTGGGCATTTTGTGCAGAGACAAAGGAAAAAAACCCAACTCACAAACCTCATTTGTGACCTTATATTTTAAGAATAAAATGGATTTATCTCTCCAGCTGATATCCATATTTCAGGACAGTGGCAGCCATAGGTATTGGAAGTGGGGGCATCTGCAGGGGAATGTATCACATCAGCCAGCACTGATATGGAAGCTTTATCAAAGCTGGTTTCTGCTTTGATCCCCTCTGCAGCATCCAGATGAATCCATGACCTCCCACAATCTGCAGATGGAGAGGAGAACTGGCTTGAGAAAGTCTGCCTAATGAACAATAGTTGTGGCACCTCTGCTGAGAGAACTCACCGTTTCCCTCCAGCCCATCCTCTCAATTAAAGAAGCTTAGCAAGGGCTTAAAAAATATCTGAGCTCTCTTTTTCACATGGAGCCAGACTCAGGAAGCGAAGCTTTAAGGAGAGGAAAGGATCCCTAAGTAACTCAGCAGAGTCTACTCTGCATTCAGCAGCCAAGCAGCTCAGGGATCACAAATGTGTGCTCATACTTTGAACATCTGCAGTGGCTGGGAACTTCACAGGGGTTGAGTTTGCAAGGATAGTTTGCATTTTTCTTTTCTAGCCTGATTGCTGGTCAAACTGTGCCGTTGTCTGCCTTGTTGCTTCCAGCAATGAAAATTTTCCAGAATTTTCCAAAAGGAAGATGAGCAGGTCTTTGACTGTGACAGGCTTGAGCAAGAGCTCAGGAAAATAAATGCAAAGTGCTTCATTAGCAGCAGCAGGCTTTAGATCAGATCCACTGTCTACTTATTCAATTATGCAGTGTGATTAGGAGAAAAATTGCTTCCTGGCCTCCCTTGTACATAAAATTCAAGTATGAGGCTTCAGTCTCTCATTTTACCATAGTCTGCATAGCTTGCATTACTTTTTATTATTGTTTTCCAAGCATTCCAATCCAGCTTTTCAAAACCCCTGCCTAAACAGCAGTGTTCCTGAACCAGTGGCTTCCAGGTTATGCAGTGCACAAAATAATCTTTATTTCATTAGAGCACATTTGCCAGAGGCTTTTTTGTTCTTATTCTCGAAATAAAAAAAAAAAAAGGAAGAACATTTTTAATTATTCTGTTGTTCTATGTAATTCAAAATTGGAACAAAATGTTTCTAACTAATTTACTTACCTGAATTTATATGAATTCTATATGAATTTATATGAGGTTTAACCTGCCTGGTTAAGGAAGCCACATGACACTGTTACATGACATTGCATGCGAGAATGTAAAGGATTTTTAAGTGATGTCATTGCCAGTGAATTTACAGAAAAAAAACCAAACCTCTGGCAAAACTAAACAAACAAAAGAAAAAAGTGTGTACATGATCCTGCAAATCTTCCATCTTAGAATAATCAGTTTATGGTTTTCTTTCGTATTGCTCATTTGCCTATAGCCAGTTCTTTTTTCAAATACAGTCCCCTCATGGAAGTTGCACATATGATCAACAGCTCTTCTGATCAATTCCATTACAATAATGCTGTATATAAAGGATTCCTAATTTCCCTGCCTATTTAAGCTCCTTTACATAGATTTTAATAGCACTATGAGAGATTTTAAATAGTCATAGGAAAGGAGATCTTATCTTTAGCTACAGGCCACCTGGCATTTCCTTCTTGGCTTTCAGTGTGGCCCGTTAGGTTGTGGAAAAGACAGACCAATGTGAGAAAAAGTACCTCAAAGCTGAGATGAGAGTGATGGATTTGGGTGTCCCTGTCTGTCCCTCTCCCACAGGCCCATTAACTGCTGCAATCAGTCTGTGTTTTTCTGAGCAGAAAGGAGACACAGCAGTGCTTACAAGATGAGATGGAGAGGGACACAGGGATGTGCCTGAAGGTGGCAGGACAGCTGAGGGAGATCCGTGAAGGGAGGTCTCTCCAAGGGCTTTTGTCTGCTGTAGCCACCAGCTTCTCCTCGGCCCAGCCACCCTCATGACTGTGCAAGGCAAACAGGAACTGTGTGGAGGAGGAAGGTGGACAGGCAGAAGCTTTTTCCCACTTCAGCTCATCTTTATTTTTCACTGATAGCTCTGGAAAAATAATTTCTGGCCCACATACAGCATGAACCACAGAGGTATCAGCTGTAACACGTCCCCAGTCAGGCCTGTTGCACTGATGACAGTTCCTTGGCACCACAGGAGACCCCACAGAAACTTGCATTGGCAGCTCATGTTTTGTGTTACTGCCATCCTTGGTCTCCCGTGGTTTGCAAGCCCTTTTAAAACCTCTCAGCAGAGTATTGCAGTGCTGTGATGTAGAACATCTCATGTGTGTTATTCTGGAAGAATTTAAGAGCTCCATCAGCCAGCACTACGTATAATTTCTAATTTCCCTAAAATATGTGAATACCAATTAAAAATTATTTGTTAGTGGATTTATCTTCAAAGAGAACAAAGGAATTCTGCCTGTTTCCTTGTGGACTATCTCACTATGGGTTTTACTCTCTCCCTATCTTGGCATTGCTTCACACTCTTATGGAAAGTTTTCTCCAAGGCAGCATGGTTTGCTGCTTAGCACTACTATCAGATAAAGTGTGGTAGCAAAAAAATTAAAACTAAAAATAAAAGGATAAAGAACTAAAGGAGTAAAGTAGAGATCTAGGTTTGAAAATATTTGCCTTTCCTTCGAGATATGAGTGGAATCAGACTTTTGTGTGCAGCTCACAGAAGCAACTCAAAAAATAGAGTGGATAAATATGGTGACCAAAGTAGTAACGAAAGGACAGAACTGTAAATCATTTTGAGAACAGACCATAAATCAAATCAGTTTAGGCCATGTGTATTTTTTCACACTTAAGTACACTGAATATATTACAAAAGTTAAAAAAATCTCAGGCCTAATTCTTGGCAAAATGAGACCTTATTAAGCTATTTTAGTGGGGTAACAGATTCTTAAACTGGAAATGAATTGTGTCTATCTTCTACTTGACCTGAAGTGTACATAAGAGCTCAGGTATGTATGTGACTAAATACTGTGAAATAAAGGTTGCACATTTCAGATAGTGTTTGGTAATTTTAAATAACGTTGCAGAGAACTCAGTGCTACTTTGGCCTGAGGCCTCTGAGAAACCTGTCAGGAACAAATTTATAGTAAACTCAAATGTGTATTGGCAGCCTTGGTTTAATTTAAAAATGTCAGATGCTTCTCCAGAACAGGTGGCACTAAAAAAAAATGGTTATGGAAAATGAATCCTGCTTACAAGAAAAATATCCACTTTCACAGATTGGGAATAAAAACTATTGCACAGCTGATCTGTGAACTAGCGGTGCTTTTAATGTGTTTTCCTTAAAATTGCTTTGAGAAGTTCATGGCCAAGCCTTCCCCTGTTACTGTTTGGTTTTAGGTTTCTTTTATTCCATATTTCAGTGTAGTGAAGCTTAGCAAGTGAGACCTGAGCCATTAAAGAGTCTTTATGTACGATCTTGGCACTGGGACCAGTGATGGGAACACTTGACTGCTGCTGTTACTCCATAAATCACAAAGGAGTTACTGTGGCTTCTGACTGGAACAAACGCAGCCAGGATGGGGTCTGCAGTCATGCAGCACTCCCAACAAATTATTTACTTGGTGGTTCCCATCACACATCTCCCCTGGGCTTGTTCTTCCCACTATTTTGTGCAAGTAGCCTATGGACAGTAAGGGACTGACCACTGAGTTTTATTCAACCCCTTCTCCAGCAACAATGGTTTGCCTTTAAACCAAATAAGATGAGTCATGTCCTCAGATTTCATTACTGTTTTATTTTTAGTGGCAATTTACCAGCATGGCACCGTGTTGGTAAAGTCAGAGAAGTGCTGTGTCCCCAGCATGCCTCAGCTGATGGCACAGCCCCCTTGTTATTACGTTCTCCAGGCTGTGTAGCACAAAATGTACTTCAGAGGACACAGGTGAATAAAATAGAAAGAAGCACACGGATACAATAAATGAGAAAACCATTAACTGTTTTTCCATTTTTTGGTACTGCTATGGAATATTTGAGTTGCACTTCCCTAGCAAGGCACAGCTGCCCAGCCAAGATGAGCCTGCCTTCGTGTGAGTGAAAAAAATGACAAAAGGTTTACAAGAGTCCTTAGTGTATTAATTCCTGAAAAACTGGCCACAGATTTCCCTGGCAAAACAGGCCTGTTGTATCCTTCCAACCCAGAATCCCTCACTCCCTTGGCATCTGGGGGACGTTGCTGCTGCTACAGACAAGAAACCATGGTATCAGAATTGATTAGAGTTTTTTCTAGCATCCCAACATTTCCTTTATGAATTAGAGGTGCCATTCAGAAGATGAGTGGCCAGGAATTAAGAGAAGGTAACTCCTAGAATAGTTTCTCTATCCTGTTCCCACATTTCTCATAGGAATACTACTTAGCACCAGAGCACCACAGATTAATTTGTGATATGTGTAGTTACTTCTGCAGCATGAAGCAGGAGGACTTCTAAATGTTTAGATATTTAAATTACTTCTCTCTTTCTTACCTGGAAAAATAAAATTCTTCAGTTCATTCAGCTTTATTCACTTGTCACAGCAATTAGAGAGAGGCTCAGAGTTAAAGGCAAAGCATATTCCTCATGCTTTGCGTGTTCCAGTTCCACAGGGCTGGCAAGGAGTCTTGCTAATTGAAACAGAATCATGTAGGCAGTTTGGCACCTTCCTTTCCTTCCTTCCTCCCTGTCCTCTGAGGGGGATATGACATGTGGGGTGTGGGCTCTGTGTCACTGCTGGCACCGTGCTACAGCCCACAGGGTTTAACCTTTATCAGGTGTCGTGCTTGAGGTTAAGAACAATAAAAAATAGGAGCAGTGGGGAAGCATGCATTTAATAGACCTCAAAACACCCACCGTGGGCAAAGCTCGGGAAATGCCTGACCTTAAAAATGTCCTTCTCAGTTTCATGTAAAGAAAGTAAGAAAAAAAAAATAGTCATTCTCTCCCAGGCATTAAAATCAAGATTATTAAATGTAAGAGTAGAGTAGATTGAGTTCTTTCCTTGCATTCAGTTGCCTTTGTTGAGTGGTGATATATTCTGGTTCCTAGCAGCACACAACTGTTTACGCCGGTTACTAAAGGAATAAATTGTTCTGAGGATGCAGATGTCCAAGCAGTTAACATTACAGCCTCCAGATATTGCCAGGGAAGTAGGAAAACCTGAGTTACTCTCCTGCAGAAGCACTTTGTTAAGCTGTGTTTCTAACTTATGTCATCCCTCGCTCTCTCCCTTTGCGCAACATCCCTGGGTGATGCTGGTGGGTGCAGAGCCCTGTGCCCAGAGGTCACAGCTGGTGACAGAGATTCTGTGAGTCTAGAAAGTGAGCAGAAGGGATGGTGCCTGTAGAGGCCTCCATTTTTATCTGCCCGCCTTCAGCGCCCTAAAACCAGCCAGATCTTAAGTCTAGGTCTGCCTGACCACCCGGGGCAGCATTTCTGTTGGAAATCACTGGTGGTGATTTAGAAATGAGGCATGGAAGGAGATTTGATTCTTTTCATTTTTATACCGTCAGAACCAGAAATGGTCTTGGTTTAACACTGGCAATGAAACAGGAAAGTGGGATGAAAACATTAAAAAAATCTCAAATTGAAACTCTTTCAACAGGGATCAGGACAGGGACAGAAAGCTGAGTGTCCTCAGTGCCCTCCCTGCCATGGTGGGCTCCTGACTGGCTTTCCTTTCCTGTGGAAAACTGATGTGACTCTGGGCCACTTTTTGGATTCCCCTTTTTTCTAGGGGCTCCTCAGAAGATCAGGAGGGAAAAAGGCAGAGCTTCAGAGTGCCCAGCTGAGCATCTGAGCACCAACTCAAGCACCCCCCTGCATTCTGTCTATCACCATCTATGACCCTTGACAATCTAAACTCAGCAGCTCCTATTTAGGAGTCCAGAAATTCACCTGGAGAGCTGGAAATCTTTCCCTAGAGATCTCAGCTGGGTGTATAGAGACAAATTATTTTCTGATTTAAGCAAAAGATGCTAATTCTAGGCATTCTCATGTTGTTTTCCTTTTAAACTAAGGCTGCCATTTTAATAACAGGGAGTGTCTACTTGAGCTCAGATCTAGTCACTGAGGTCTCCAGGCCCAGTGACATGACACATAAAAAGCTTGTTCTACCTGAAAATTACTTTTGGGGTAAAATTTAAATGGAAATATTGACTGAACTGGCTTGAGAGTTTCCCTGCCCTCACTAATAGCAACAACCCATGGGAGAAGGATGTCTCCGTGTCTGGCCCACTGAACATCTTAATCCCCTGCTGGTGGTGATAGCTCATGACTTCCACAGAAATTTTTCTCTAAGTTCATGGTTAGTTCCCTCCATTCTCATTTTAGGTAATTGAGCTGTTTTGGTTGCAAATACCTTCACTACTACTTAGAGGACCAAGTAATTGCTGAAGACAATGATTTACAAAGCTGCTTGTAAAAACCCGGTTGTGGTGCTGCCAGAGGCCTGCTCAGACAGATTGTGTATCCTTTCTGTAAGGAGTCGGGAGGCATCCAGTGCTCCTGACTTATGGAGACCTTCCAGTCTGGGCTGGGACAGCTGCAAATAGCAGTGTGCTTTATCACTTCTTGCCTGAATTTTCTGTAGATGCATCTCCCACGTCTCTAGGGAAGGGTAGGCCTGCATCTGTAATTTCAATGGCACTTTGTCCATATCAAAACTAGAAAAAGATCCTTTGAGAAAATGAAGGCTGCTTGCCATAGCTGGTTTTGCTGGCTTGTGGCTGTCTCTGGATCCCCCCTTCTGTTTCTGCTCGAGGTCAAGGGCTCCTTTAGCACTGGGATCATCCCTTATTGATGTACAATAAAGACTTAGATGAGTTATTAGGAGGAAATTTTTTACTGTGTGGTTGAATGCTTGCCACAAGGTGCCCAGAGAAGCTGTGGCTGTCTCTGGATCCCTGGAAGTGTCCAAGGCCAGCTTGGATAGGGCTTGGAGCAGCCTGGGACAGTGGAAATTGTCCCTGCCCATGGCTTTGGTTACAATGCCAGCTCAATTCATTGACTTCAGCTCAAAGCAGCCATTTTCTTGTCTTTTATTGCTTTGGAGGTAGAATTACTCTCTCCAGACCACATGCTGAGAGAACTAATTTCCAAGGGCCTCTTCTGCTGTGAGCAGCTGAAATATGAAGATCCAAGGCTTCAAGCCAGGTTTTGATTTCTGTTGAGCTGGCATGAATGGAACCACTCCAGTTTTAACGAGAACAGCTAGAGCTGGGGAGTACTTGGGCCTCCTCAGAGCAAATTTCTGAGAGCCATAGTGGAAAACAAAAGTCTGTCACTCAGCTCCCTGTTACCTTCTGGGTTTGAATGGCTCAGACACTGTTTTGAAAACTTGTAATTTTTGAAATCACGGAAAAAGTGTTTGTTTCTAGACTTTGCAAATATAGGGGAGATTTACTGCAGTGAAAAATAAAAAGCTTTAGTTGAAGTGCTCAGAGTAATGATGAACATGATAAATCACCCTTTTTAGGGAAATCACATTACCTCATGGGCTAAATTTAATTAAAACCAGCAATACTGTTGCATATTTTACTTGAGGAAATGAGAAGGCCATTGGCTAACGTTCACCACCAATTTTTGTCATACTTTCTGATGTAGACATCTGGTCTTGAGTTCATCATCACAGAGTAGCAGGCTCAGACTTGGAGGTGTCCCATAAGGGATATCAGCCCATAACTTCATGGCATAATGTATGGGCTGTTGAGAAAGCTGACAGAGCAGAGCTTGGATTTTTCACAGGTCATTTCCCCATAAGGGAAGGTTTTGGAGCTGTGACTGTTATTTCAGACCCTTTCTTCCTGGTCATGCTCAACACAGAGCTCATTTTTTTTTTTTT
>VXBQ01005597.1:99971-143179 GCA_013400175.1 Phainopepla nitens
GGTGGGTGGGTGGGGTGGTTGTGCATTGGTTGGCAGTGTATATCTTGGAGCAAATGCTGTTTCCAAAGTGGAGGTCATGATCTTGGAAGTGCAAGTGGAAATGGGGTCATGGGAAAAGCGGAGAATTGTTGGAATGTGGTGAAAGCAAAGTAACCTATAGATGTTTATGTTGACAGCAGCCACAAAATGGTTCCTTGAGGAATTCAGATGAAGTTATCACAGGGAGTAATGACTGGCAAGTTTGAACTGACAAAAATAGCTCAAGGTTTGGGCTTCTGTGCTTATAAAAACTTTAGGTAGTTCAGCTCTCTTAAAACTAAATCAGGGGCTGTGATACCCTTTTAATCACAGAAATCAGGCTTTATGGGGAAGTTTCCTTTAAATGCACAAGTAGGATCACTTCTTTCTGGCAAAGAAGCTTCCTCTTCTGATAGTGAGAACATTTTCACATGTCGTGTGCCACAGACATCAAAGATTTTCATTTTCATTTTGTAGTAAGTATTTCCATATATGCCTATATCTGCTTAGTTTTTCAGCAGAGGGCTCTTCCTGCCCTCAGAGGTGGGAAGACTAAAACTAGAGGGGTGCTGGTTTTCAGGAGAGAAACTGTGGGTTTGCTTATGTACAAATCCTTAGACCAGCAGAATTTTTTTTTTCAATGAGCAGATTTTTCACACTAGAAATTTACAGCGCTACAAAGCTGTGTTCCTGCAGAATGTAGATAGGTGAGTTGTGTGATTGCCTCAAATAATTTGGGCTCAGTTTAATGTCCTGTTTCCCACATATGGCAGTTTGTTAATCCCACTGAGTAATAGGCTCCCTGTTCAATAGAATTTTAACAGATATCATGATTGAACATTATTGAGAAGTAATCAGTTAATACATGGGAAAATAATTTCAGATGCAGAACACAATCCTGAAAACAAGCTCAATCTTGTTGAGTGTGTGAGTGTCCTTTTGCATTGCCTTTGTGAGGTGAAATTATTGTGTGATTCAGTGAAAGACACTGGTATTTGTAATTAAAATTATAAAACAAATGTCTAATGAAATGTCATTTCATTATTTCATTCATTTCATTATATTGTCTTATAGAAAAAATTTCAATCCTTAGTGTTGCTATTTTAAAAATGTCTTTGTTTTACTTTTGATGGTATTGGGCATCTAAAATTTAAAAAATCCTTTTCTCTTATATTTCCATTTGGCATAATGATGTCCACAACAGACAAAAAGATCCCATATTTCCTCTGTAAAACATTTATAAAAATTCTGGAGTGCTGGACTGAAAAACCATCAGGAAGTCAGAAGTGCCTGACTTAATCAAGTTACCTTGTGCTTTGTGGAACTGACAAATACACACAGGGCACTGTGTAAGCTGTAACCTTTTCTGCAGATTCAGCCATGCAAACTCGATGGGGAATTAAGCAACTGAAATCCAAATCTAACACCCACAAGCCGCAGGAAGTCACATAAGGGAAGTAAGTATCAGAGTGATTTTCACAGATAACATTGCCCTTGCCAAGGCAGGGGCTGTATTTCAATTTTAAGCTGGCCAGCATGTGCAGTGGTCTGGAAAACAAGTAATAATATGGTAATATAAGCAAAATGTAAATTCTGAACTCTGGTACCAGCCCTAGGAGGAAACTCAGCCAGTGCTGTTAAGAGTTTTCAGCAATGGATTTCCATAAATGAGAGTTTCTGTGTCTGTGTCTGTGCCATCCTCCTGTCTCACACTGCCCAAGCACCGACATTTCACCGGTCCTTGCACTGAATGAAGATCAAGTGAGGCACTCATTTCCATCAGTGTAAGAGTACGCCTGTATTAAAGACAGAAAATTTTTGCCTTCTCTGTTCCTTTTCCATGCTTCAGTCAGGAAGATAAGGGAAGAAGAGGCTACCATTCCTCAGGAGGATCAAACAGTGCCCCTGTTTCGAAGAATGTCATATGGCAAAACAGGCAGGATTTTCTCACCCTCACAAGGTCCCAATACTCATTCCAGAAGCTGTACTGTCCGTGGATATCTGTTCCTGTGGGCTTATACCCTGACTGCACCAAAGCGAGCAAGGCCGCACTCGGCGAGGTGAAAGCCAACAACAAAATTTGTATCTTGAAGACAATAGCAAGGTGGCTGTTCCTTCCTGTTGCTCGTCACTGAGTGAGCATGACAGGAGAGGTGGCACGTTCGCGCTGTTTCCGGCAGTGGAGAGCCGTTCTGTGGGACAGAAACAGGCCCGTATCTGCCCGGCATGAACTGAGGTGGTGAGTGAGCACGCAGGGCCTGACAACTGCACCAAGGCCCAGAGGCAGCATCCACAGAGGCCCAGATCAAACAATACACTTGGATGCTTTTTACAGTTCAGCCACAACTGAGCTGTGATAAACCCAGCTCCAAAGACAGAGGAGCGGGCCCAGCTGCAGGCCTGTCGCCGGTGCTGGCCCCAGAGCTCAGTCCTGGGCCCTGTCGGCTGAAGGGGCAAATGCGTCCTCAGGAGTCCACTGAGGACACAAATCTGGGAGCGGTGGCTGATACCCCTGAGGGCTGGGCAGCCCTTCAGAGAGACCAGGAGAGATGGGCAGAGAGGAACTGTCTGAAGTTGGACAAAAACAAATGTAGAGTCCTGCACTTGGGCAAGAACAACCCCAGGCAGCAGCAGAGGCTGGGGGTGACCTCAGCTCCACGGAGGAGGACCTGGGGGCCCTGAAGAGCTGTCCCTGAGCCAGCGGTGTCGTGAGGGCAAGCGGGCCCACACGAGCCTGAGGTGCGGTGCTAAGAGCATTCCCACAGGTCAGGCAGTGATCCTGCCCCTCTGCCCAGCCCTGGGAGGCACCTCTGGAGTGCTGTGTCCAGTTCTGGACCCTCAGCACAGCAGGGACAGCAGCTCCTGGAGCGAGGNGCTCTGCTCCAGGCCCAGCAATGGCCCCAGAGCCACGGGCAGGGGCTGATCCCAGCAATTCCCTGCACAGGAGGCACAGCTCCTGCCCTGGGCAGTGCCAGCCCTGAGCAGAGACCAGAGGGACTGTGGGATCTCCCTCACTGGGAATATTCCAGAACATCTGGACACAATCCTGTGCCCTGTGCCCTGGGATGGCCCTGCCTGAGCAGGGAGGTGGCACCAGTGACCCACTGTGGTCCCTTCCAGCCTGACCCATTCTGGAATTCTGTGGCTCTGCGACTTCACCATGTGGAGAAGGAAGTCCTGCCAGCAGGTAAGAGGAGATCTCTCCACTTTGCTTCTTGGATCCAAGCCCACATAACCATGACATGTAAGCTGGGAAAGCTCACATTTAAAGGGTAGAAAGTATCTGAATGCTTTTTTCTTGCTGAAACTTGTGCCCCCTTTTTTTATTAGTGAGTATTTTAAGGCTTATCTCTGTACTTCGCTGACTTTGACCTTTCAGTGAGTGATTACATAATTAGTCTTTGAACTTGTATATCACTTCACAGCTTCTCACTTTCCCACAAAGGCACTGGTACTCTGTGGTATTTCCACCTCTTCCTACTTTTGTATGCACATTTGTGCCTCCTCAATACACAATGAATTCAGCCAGCACAAACATACTTTATACCAGCTGATTAGGCTTTAGGTTGAGGCTGAGGAAGTACTTTGATGCAAAGTCCTGATTTCCATCATTTTTAAAATATTTTGTGGGGAAAAAAATTCTTTGTCAGTTTTCCAGTTATGCTTTGTAAAACAAAGGAGAATAGCTTGGACTCCTAAGGTATTCTGCTTAAAGCGTGTTTCTTCTTGTTGAATAGAGTACAAAATAATTCACTCTTAATTGACTTCAGATCGGGTATCATGACTAAGAACACTAACCTGGGTACTTTATACAGGCTTTTTTTGGAAAAGCTTTCAGAAGAGATTGTTGTGAATCTTTGTGAAAGAAAGTTTATTATACACAGAAGCTATTTCCTCATTATTTTTATGGAAAATAAAAGGGCAGCAGAACCATACTGAGACAGAGACTCAAAATCCTGAGCATCCAGAAAGGTATAACACAGATATCTGCAAAACAAATCACATTATATAAAAGATAAGTGAGAAAATAACCTCCTCTCTCTTCTGCAACTCACAGTTATCTTTTAGATCAATAGCATGGAGCTACAGCCCTTCTCAAAAAGGTTTGAGAGGTCATATGGCAACAGGCAAGGAAAAAGAGAATTGGTTGAACAGTGCATTATTCACAGGGTGCCCACATCAGGAAAGGTTTTAAAAATCACTGTTCAGGAAAATTTTAACCATGTGTACATAGTTGAAAGAGGCCACATGCAAAAGGGAAGTTGACAAGGTTTTTTTAAAATGTTTTCAGATCTTTCCTAATGACAGATTCCGCAGGACAAGGGGTGGTTGTTGTCGTGTCGCTTTGCAGCTCCCCTGCCTGCATGCCCTAACAGGGCAACATCCCTCAGACATCACACAGAACAGTTGCTTTGTGCTTCTGGGGCAAGAGAAGCCATTCCATTGAATTTCAGACCTAAACCCATCTAAGTGCTTTACCTTGGGGATTCATTTTGTTTTAGTGGAGGTGGGACAACATGGATGACTGTTATGTCTTATAAAGTACTACAGATGTTGAAAACATACCAAAGCTGGGTGACATGATGATCACAGCTGGGACATTTTGCTCTAGAAACTGTTTCCTATGAGTATTTGATCAATGCCAGCTTTGGAAATGTCCAGCAGGAGTGGCATGAGTGGGTAAAAAGGAAGGCACTCTGTGATAGGACGTGTGGGAATGATTCAATCCTGGACATTTTTAGGAAAAAAAAGTCTAAATTGCTATTATCTATTTAATCTATTAGTTGTTTTCAGGGAGACCTGGTTTCACATTTGTCTCAGAATTATTCATATCCAAGAGAGCAGGAATTGAAGATCATTAATAAAAGTGTACATGCACAATTAATAAGATAATGAGATAAATATTTTGTTCTGTTTCCTTCTTTTAATCAAGCTACATACCTGGTGGTAGAAACAGACCGGTAGAGACAGAATTACTGAGTTTGAATAATAAATCCCACAACTGCTTATTGCTTTATCTCTGCATTTTTGGGTCACTTCCTCATTCTTTTTCTCTTATTAAGAAGGATATCTCCATTTTTATGAATAAGCTGTAAAACTTATTGCATATACTGGACTTCTGGACAAAACCAAAAAATAATATTTTGTATTTTCTAGCCTATGGCAATGAAAATTCTTTGACATTGGTGGTTAAAGCCATACTTAAGGTATATGTGGCTTGCCTTTGTGCAAGAGAACAGCTCTGATTTATGGTTTTTGGAGGGTTTTTGGTTTGTTTTTTTTTTTTTGGTTGTAATTGCTTCAGTATAAATATGTTTACTTAAACAAACCAAAGCATTTCCTGCCAAACTGGCAAATTCTGTATTTTATTACTATAATAGCCCACATTTTCAGACTTGGGGCCTCAAGTAGCTTTTAAGGTATGCAGCAATTTTTGATGTGCTGAACCAACTGATATTTTGATTTAAATAGGTCTTCCCTTCATAATATATCTTAAATAAAGCCGCTTAATTAAGCCTTCAAATGTAGAATAAAGAATCTAATTTTAAGAATAAACACATTTGTCCTTCAAGAGGTCTGACTCAGGAGCAGATTCAGATCAGTCAGTACTTGTAGATTTAATTCCAAAAGCACTGTGTGGCTGAAATGTAAGTAATGAGAATTTTCAAAGCACCTTTCATTCCAGTTAGCATCAGAATGAGATTTTTTTTTTGTTTTGAGCTGAAAAGAAGTCTCAAATTTTCCCCGTTGCTTCATTGATTTCCCTGCCTATTACTGCGTTTCATTTGTGTCTCTGTAATTCAGTTATTTATTAATTCCTGTGGCAGAACTCAGGAGTAAATTGTGTCTGTGAGAAGGAAGGCAAGTCAAAGATATCTGTGGAATGGCTGCACTGGCTGTGGGTTATTTGCAGGATATGGTTTACCACTCCACATTTCCATGCTCTGGGGGCTCTCGAGCTACGTGGAAGCTCATTTGCCACCACAGCTGGTTTTTGTTTTGTTTGTGGTTTTTTTGTTGTTGTTGTTGTTGGGTTTTTTTAATAACTGTTTCCTGTTTACTGTGCTATATATAGAACATTTGATACATGAACATTTCCTGTTCTGTTAACAATTCATACTAATTTAGCATACCTTTATGAGCACACATGTTGAAACCTGGGCTTCAGTTCAACAAGGTATTTGAATGCATGTCTCAGTTTGGGAATCAAAATAACCTCAGGGCTGAGCTCCATTAATTAATCAAGACAGATAGAAAGCATAGAGGGAATCAGAAATGTGAGAATATCCTTTAAGTAAAAGAAAGATTAGGTTTTCATTGGAAGCTACTGCACTTCACGACAATTTCTGCAGATTGTTGGCAGTCATTCAAAGTCTTTAAGAGCCAGCAAATTTTCAGTAATGGAATTTTACTTTGGAACACTTTACCTTAAATTAGCCATATCCCTATCAATAACAGTAAGCGATCTGCAGGCAGGACTCCAGACTCTTTGGCATGTTTGAGAGCTACGTGCAATGCCTTCTTCTCACTTGCTATTGCTCTCTTGTGGTTGTTCAAATTCTGCATTCACTCAAACAAGTGAGGTGGAACATTCTTATTTCATTAGCAGCAAAATGGCCTGCAGGCAAAGTTCAAGCTGTAGTTTTAATGTATGCAAAATGTGTACAAAGGTCTCCAAAAGCTCCTTATCTAAGTCCTACTTTTTAACCTTATTTGTTGATTAATATTAAAAAAAGCCCCAAATATATTTTTTTGGATATGTATCTTGTGGTGGACGTCTAAAACAGAAGGTTTATGAAAATATGCCTGTGTAAACCCCACATATTGGTAGTATAGCATAGATTGGTGTGTGTGTATCTATATAAATTTTTATTTCTAATGGATTTGGAATCAGAATATAGAATTGTCATTTTCAAGCAACATCCAGTGCTAACATATAGAATCCATATATAGGGGATTATATAAAACTACAGAAAAGGATTTAAGATGCACTTTGGTAAAGTGAGTGCCTCATCAGGGAGAACTTTCTGGGAAAATCATTGTTCCAGTTTATCACGTCCGATAGGCTTGGGATGGAGAGAAATCAATATTAACACTTCCATCAATGAAACACTAAGCCTGTGCTTAATTTTAAGCAAATAAAAGTGTCCCAAAGGAACCTGCAGCTAGTTACAAAGTACCTACAAGTTACAAACTACCTACACCCTAAATTCTTTTCTGATAATTCACTCTTTACCAAGTTCCTTCAACTCTTTTCGTGACTTCTTACCCATGTTAAAATGCTGTGCTTTTTGTGACTCTAGAACAGGTAAGCTAGAAACATTGCTCCAAATTTCTCCACATTTTTGCTCCCAGTATTTAAAGGCCAACATTTCAAATGAAAACCTATGCTGTATTCAGCCATTTCTATTTTTCTGAAGGTTTTTAAAGTTACTTTGTGGCCCTCTGGACATGGTTTTCCTAGAAAGAAAGGACGAATGGCAGTGGACCTAAATCTACTCTGCATTATGCTGGGGAAGGTAAACTAGAGTGTTTTAAGAGTAGTTTGAAGCAGCCCAGCATGCATCATGGTTTCTGTGAAGGTGGAACTAGAGCCAGATGAAAAAGATGTCTGTGACTTTCCCAAATGGCTCATACAACCTGAGGCTGCTCATTATTTCACCTTACGTGGCCTGTTAATATGAGCTTGTATTAACAGCCAGCAAACAGAAACCTCTCTTCTCTCTCTGCTTTCTTCCTTATTACTGAAGTTAGGGTTTATTTTTAACTTTATATCAAAATAAATTAATCTTCCATGATCACCTACAAGAGGGGTGTGTGGTTGCCCATTCCCAGAAAGCGTGGGGGATTTCTGGAGTGCCTTATGGATAAAGTGTTGCTCATGTTTCTGTCTTCCTCACATAAATCAGGGAGCCAGCCAACCCTCCATGTCAAAAGGTCACTTTCAAAAAGAAAAGCAAGGAATCTCTTCTATACTTGCTGGAAAGCATCCAGAAAGGCTGAAGTGAGTGATGAAATTAGCAGCCTGGTAACTGGGACTATTTCTCTCAATATTGCATTTTTTGGGTTTTAATTCAATGCTTTTACTTTCTTCTCCCTCACACTCATTCCCTCTCCCTGTTTAATTTGTTCCATTTAATTTCCATTTAATTCCCCACAAGGGAAGCAATATCTGTGTGTTGCATTCTGGGGCCTGAGGTGGCCGTTCAGCCTCATTTCAACTTCTGATAGATTTCTGTATGTGTGCTAATCATGATAAATTGGAGCAGATGCTAAAATAATTTGTACTCAGTGCAATAACTCATCCCAAACGACATCCAGTCTTCTTTATGGATTTATACCTAGAACGAATCAGTTTTCCACTGTTCCATCAGAATTACATAAATATTAAGGTTTGGGGGCAAGAGGGATAAAAGGAAGATTTCTTTCTGTTTTGTTTCCTTTGATAAAAATACTAACAGGAGTATTTCTTCCTGCTCCTCTGTGGGGGATTCTAATTGAGTGGCAGTTTTGAGGTCTGCCATGGACTGCAGACATGAATTTATGACTTGAATTCATCACTTGAAAGACCATCTGACAGCAGCTGTGAATGTCACCATGTGCCTTGAATAGGCAGTTCTTAAGGCTGGAAGAACATGAGGTTGCTGAACATTGGCTTTTAAACATTTTGAAAGAATTTGACATTTATTTCTCACGTTAGTGCATCTCAGTAAATATTTTTAAGTCAGCCACAAAGGGATAAGTGGATGAGCAAGATCTAAGGTCACACAAAAATTGGTTATGACTAAGGAGAACAAAGTGGTTTTTCCCTAAAATGTGGAGTGTTTAATAAGTTTAGATCACATCAGTCATAAATCTCTGGAAGAAGCTTGCAAGTGGTTATAGTGATGCTTCTGGGGTATATGTCCTAATTAGAAATTAAGCTCCATGTTTTTCAACATCCACAAAAAAAATGTTTTTAAATATCCACAAAAAAATCCTGATTTTTTTATCAGTTTTCAAGTTCTATGTAAATCCACTAACATTAAGTCAGAAGAAGATGAAAGCAATTTAATTTCGTACCACTATTTATATGTTTTTAGAACAGGTTTGTGATTTTTACGTTTGCTAATAAAGCTTTGCTTACAATGAACTCTGTAACCAAGGAAAAAAATCCCCAAAGAAAATCCCACCACAAACCCATGGAAAAAAATTTTCCCAGCAAGTGAATAATTCATTAATATTGTATTTAGAAATTCCATTTCCATCCTTTCACTACCAAAAGCGAAAAGTAACTGGGCAGCTGCTGCTGCCTGAGCCTGCTGCTGGTGAATGACAGGGATTGTAGAAGTTCCATAAAATAACTCTGTAGCAAAGTACTTAATGAAATGCTAATTAGGCACTTAACTGCTATGTGATCTGTACATTTTTACATGATTTTTCACTGTCCCACATACTTGCCAGAATCAAAGACAAAATCTAAAGCAAAACTGGAACTGATAACGTGTTTATTTACCATGTTACATCATTTCGGGGATGGTCATAAACGTCTGGAACAAACTGTTCCGAAAAATTGAATTGTCCATTGACTGAAGTTTTTGAATCCAGGCCAGATGCCATTCTGGAAAAAAACTGTTCTGCAAAAAGAAGATATCAAGCTTAAATCAGGTAGTGCTGGAGGAACGTTTCTGAGTTGTGTTAAACAAGGGTTGGATGTGATGAGCTCACATTCTCCTTGGATTTCATAATCTAAACCCCAGGATTAATTTACTCCCACATCAACATCAACACTTCAGAATTCCATGCTGAAGATGGTTGTCCAGGATTCCTTTATAACTTGGGAAATCAATAAACACCTCTAGGTCATGATTCATCTCACCCTAGTGTAGACATGTGAAACAATGCTTGTTTTTCTCCAGCGAGGAGTCTAGACAGGTTGTTTAGCCATGAATGGTATATTATGTCCATCTGAACTGAGGCAAAATGAAATGGAACCATACACCCAGATGTCTTGTCTGCACAGCATATATACTTTGTACATACATTATGGTATATATGTACATACATGTGTGTGTGTGTGTGTGTGTGTATGCTTTGTGTGTGTATGTGTATTTCTCCTGGTGTTTCCAGGAAAAGCAGGCAGTTTCCAGGCCAGTGGAGTCCTCTTGATAACCTGTGGTCACCAAAAATCCTGTAAAACTAACCTGGGACTTAGGGTGAAAGGAGGTTTTCATCATTTTCCCTGGATGCTAGATGGCAGCATTGCACTTCCTAAACACCGTAGTGTAAAATAGGGACAATGACGGCCACTCTGAAGATGTGAAGAGCAGAATGCTGTCAGTAATGAAAATTCAGATAGCCTAAATAGTCACATAATTAAAATATTGTGTTTATGAAGGGATTGCCTGGAACAGAAGGTGCATTTTACTTTCTTCTTTCCTGCTTATGTAACAGCTGAGAACAGCATTGCTCCTCTTTTATATTTACATTATTTATCTTCAGGATCAGGCCCCTGATAAGTCACTTTCTTTTGATTTGTAGCACTCAGGAGGCGCAGTGATTTTGCAAAGGGGGTGGGTGACCCAGTGACACCAGGATTTAAATCTTGCATGAGTAGTTTATCACAGCTGAACAAGGCAGACTTGGTTATCTCAGTTCATGTCTTAGTGGATGAGCATCCACCTCACAGAGTCTTTCATCTGGAAAAGTTACTTCATTGAGCAAGCTGACCCTGAAAAAGAACCTGAGTTCTGCAGTGGGCCTGGTTATCCCAATCCCCAAGTGATGGGGCTCAGGCAGTCATGGCACCCTCTACCACTGATTTCCAAACTTTGAAGGAAAGCAGTGGTGGAAAAGGAGAACTCAAGCAAAAGATTTTGGCACAGTTGGGAATAGAAAATTGAGCTGGTTGACAGCTTGGGGGTAGGCAACTCTCCCAGGTGTGAGGGGATTCTCCAGCTGGAGATTGGTGTTAAGTGATAGTTTTGGACCCTGATGCCAGCCCCAGGCACTGGGAAGCTGCACATCTGCCCAAACTAACAAAAGGGGGAGTTCAGAAGGAGCTGAGGGGTGCCAAGAGGGTAGGAAATCAATGCCAGATCAAAGTCTCAGGATGCATGGAGGCTGGATGCGTTTCTTTGAAAGAGGACAGTGGGGGAGTTGCTGTAGGTATCAATCAGATTTTATTGCAGCATTCTGGAGGGGATGTGCTCTGCCAGGAGGTTGAGAGGAGAACCATCCCTGTCCTGCAGAGAACAGAAGTTCTCTTGCTGGAGCACAAGGAGGTGTGCCTGGCATGGTGATGTGGGAAGGATGTGGAAACAGGGGCAGCAATCAGGCTGAGCAGTCTGATTTCCATGGGAAGTGGGGTTCCTCTGAATATTCAGCAGAAAAATGTGAGGAGAATCATAACTCCTTTAGGTTAAAATATAAGATGAACTGATTCTTTACAACCTTGGGAGCTTTTATTTTGTGTGTGGAATGACTCAATTTCTGCTGTAGGGTTTTTCAAGGCTTTATTGTCTTATGGCAGCACCCACAGGTAAACATAGACTTCAGCTGCAAGTAATGGTCAAACATACATAAAATACGAAAACTTGCCTGAGTACAGGTGGTTTTTGTAAGAACAAGACTGTAAAATCAGGCCTAAATATCAAATGTGTTCTAGAGCTCAGTCATCCACTGTGACTACAACAGAGACAGTGACTTCATGTTAATAATGTCAGACTCTAATCCTGTGACTGGAATGATGTTTCTGTACCCAGCTCTGGTATAAATTATTAGGAAATTAAACCTGTAGCCTGACTGGAAAATGGATATCCTGTTTGTCACCAGATTTAGCCTCAAATAAGGCTTGATCAGTTTTTTTACAGTCATTGCAGTAGGTTTATAAGGCAAAACTTGATGTAAGTCTTGTGCAGATCTCACTTTTGGAATGGTTCAATCTCTGATGGCGTCAAGTGATCAAATTGGTCATACATTGTTTGGTCTGGCTTTATTTTAGTTTTCCTTCTTCCCTTACCGTGGAATATTTTGACATTTGTTGAAACTCCCCAATTTCCAACTTTCCACTTGGAAGTTAATTGAAGCAACATAGTTTATTTTCAGTAGAAACTGAATTTATGTATGTCAGATTGATGTTTCAGGGCTGCTCTGATGCCTTCTAGGACTTACCCTTCTGATAACCTCCTCTCTCACTCTCCATTTGAGCAAAACCATGCTGAATTCTCTGTAGTTTCTGGGATTCATGTCCTTCCTGTTGTCAGAATCATAGAATAGAATTCCAGAATGGTTTGGGTTGGAAGGGACCTTAGAAATTTATTCCACCCCCTGCCATGGGCAGAGACATCTTCCACTATCCCAGGTGGTTCCAAGTCCCATCCAGCCTGGCCTTGGACACTGCCAGGGATCCACAAGTTCTCTGGGCAGCCTGTGTCAGGGCATTACCACACTCACAGCAAAGGAGTTCTTTCTAAATGAATACCGTGTGGTTTTTTCCAGGCACTGAGGGACAGCAATGATCACTGAAAACACAATTAAAAACACCCAGATTTGTTCTTTAAATCAGACCTGAATCTGTCACATGGTTAATACTCATCAATCCTCCACCACAGGCCCTGAAATAGATATGTCTCTAGTGTGGCTCTAGAGTCCAAACACACAGCAATTTTCTCTTGGGTTCTATGCAGGAAGAATATCAGAAAACACATTTTTATTGTGAGGTTGACCCCGCACTGGCACAGGTTGCTGAAGGACGTTGTGGAATCTCCTTCCTTGGAGATATTAAAAAGCTGTCCTGGGCAGCCTGCTCTAGGTGACTCTGCTTCGCAGGACAGCCAGAAAGAATGACTCCAGAGGTGCCTTTGAACCCCAGCCAACCCCTGACTTGTTATCCTGTGTAGGGATAGTTCAGGCAGGGAAGAGCTCGATAGGTAAAGCAAAAGTTGTGCACTCAAGGAAAGCAAAGCAACAAATCCAGCATTTCAGCACCAATCCAAAACACAGCCCCATGCCAGCAACTGGGAAGTAAACTGACTCTGCCTCAGACAAAACCAGCACAAAGGGATAATGGGAAATACTTTATAAATTTATTAGCCTTTTCAAGTGTCCTGACAGTTTTCTGGTAGTAAAACCTAGCTAGCAAAGTAGTGCAATAATCCTTAGTGATGTGAAGTACAGGAGTATTGGGTGTTTGCTAACAGTAAAAAAAGCCAGTTTTCTCAGTTGGACAAATTGAAGATGAAATGTCTTGGGGCCTCTGTAGGAGAACTCCTATCAGTCGACTTTCCAATGCTAAGACAGTTTCTCCAAGGTTTCTAAGGCTTACCCAAATCCTGTGACTCTTTTGTTTCCCTATAAACACTACTTTCCATCTAGGATTTTATTTTTGGCAAAGGGAGAAAAGCTGTCTAAATGTTTTCTCTGCCTTCCCCCACGATTCTTCTTTTCCTTTCAAGAAATGACTCATTTCCCACCCTGTGACTTGTTCCCTTGGGCTAAAGCTCCAGGAGCCTGGCCACTGTGTCCTCCAGCTTCCTCCCAGCTTGCTTGCTCAGGTTTCCTCCTCACAGGAGGTGGACAAGGTGAGCAACCCTTCCTCACTGTGACAGGGACAGGGATGGGAGCAGAGCCTGACCATGGGCAGGGGAATTTGTGAAACCCTCTGGATCCACAGCTGGATCCTGACATGTTCAGCCCCTTCTTCCTGCACCAGTTCAGAGCTCGTATTTCTGTGGACAATTCCTCTATTCCTATGCTGACACTTGGGTCAGAAAAGTCCATTTTGCATGTTCTTGATCATCACAGGTAGCAAGGTGGCTCCCAAAGCCTTCCCTCTCTGATAGCGTGACATCACTAGGTACAGCTGTAACACAATTCAGGATTAAACTCGGATGCACCATTGCTAATTTGTCAACTGTCAGCACCTTATCTTGTTATTTCGTTTACTTTGAGGGCTGTGCCTTTGGGATATGTTTAAAACAGAGTCATGACTGTTGTTTAATAAAAACCTTAGTGGTCTTTAAAGTATGAGGAATTCCTTACCCTGAGCTAAGTTTCAGTGGGGAATACAAGAGACCTATTGCAGTTTTTGAGAAAAAATTTGTTTGGTGTTGAGAAAATCTAGAGTGTGGTTCCACTGTTCTCCTCCCAGAACCGTGTTTTTCCTTAATTAAGAAAAGCATTATTTTTATTCTATAAAACACTTGTCACAGTATCTTTTTAATCAGACATTTAAAACAAAAATTAAATGAGATTGGAGTATTCTTCCCCTCTCCTTCTCCCCCAAGCACATTTTCTGGCAAATAAGATTTCATGTGTGACTTCAGTGTGACTTTTATATTAAAACAATGGAATGATGTTGTATGGTGCTGACCCCTGACTATTTTATTTGCACAGCTAGACTGCCCGATAATCCAATTTTATTTTTTTAATCAACTGAGATTGCAATTTCAGTAAAGACAACCACACAATCATGTTTCTCCTGGATCTTGTACCAGCAACCTGATTTTGGCACTGCAAATGTTTAACAAAATATGACTTATTCACCCAGCTTCCCAACTTTTGGCTTTTGTTTTTCTGTTTGAGAAGGATGAGGCAGTTAAATCCTGACCTTTGCATTTTATTTTAACCTATTTGTTCCAACTTTTTTCCCCGGCTAGAAGGATACTCTGAATTCAAATTTCACTACTAGCTGATATCTGGTTCTTTGCAGATTTTTGATTTTTTTTTTTTTCCTTTTTTTGCCTGCTGTTCATCGTGCCCTGCTGGGGATGTTTCTGTCCTCACGTGTCTGTAATGCCTGCCCTGACAAACCAGAAGAGGGCAGTTGGAATAAGCTCATCACTAAAGCACATGGAACACGTTCTGGAAAAACACTGAGCCAGGGAAAATGCAGCTGTGGAGCACAAGCCCTACCTGAGGCCAGTTGTGCTTTGTGTACACACTGTACAAACTGGGAGAGAGCACACAGCACAGGGGATGGAGAACTGGATTAGCACCTCCTTCCATCTCCAGGCAGATGTTCAGCCCCATGTACCCTGTCAGCTCTGTACCAGGTCATGACCAGTAACGGGATGAGGCCTTGCTGCAGCCAAATGTGCTGAAAACAAGGTCAGTTTAAAAAGAGCTGAAGCAAAGAGGCAGGAGAAACAGTTTAGCCAAGTTTGACTTTTCAGTATAATCGCTCAGGGGAGATGTCAAGTTTCACAGAAGCGTGGTCAGCAGGGTTAGATGGGATATTGGGAAGGAATTGTTCCCTGGGAGGGTGGGCAGGCCCCGGCACAGGGTGCCCAGAGCAGCTGTGGCTGCCCCTGGATCCCTGGCAGTGTCCAAGGCCAGGCTGGACATTGGGGCTTGGAGCAACCTGGGACAGTGGAAGGTGTCCTTGCCCATGGCAGGGGGTGGCACTGGATGATTTTTAAGGTCCCTCCCAAACCAAGCCATTCCATGATTCTATGGCATATGCTGAGGATTGCTGCAACCCACTTATGGCTGCAAGGCTGCCAGACTGGTGCAGGAAGGGCAGCAAGGGAACAGGGACTCCTTCAAAATAAAGCAGACTGCCATGGTAGACTGGTGTTCTAGAACAGGGCAAGCAAAACATGTGAAGGGCCTGGAGGGGAAGGATTGTGGGGAGCAGCTGAGGGCACTCGGTGTTTTCAGCCTGGAGGAGACTGAGGGGAGACCTCGTTGTGCTCTTCAGCATCCTCATGAGGGGCAGAGGAGGGGCAGGCACTGATCTCTGCTCCCTGGGACAGTGACAGGACCCAGGGAAGGGCTGCAGCTGTGCCAGGGGAGGGTCAGGTTGGAGATCAGGGGAAGGTTCTTCCCCCAGAGGGTGCTGGGCACTGCCCGGGCTCCCCAGGGAATGGGCACAGCCCCACAGAGCTCCAGGAGCATTTGGACACTGCTCTGGGGCACAAAGTGTGACTCTTGGGGTGTCTTGTGCAGGGCCAGGAGTGGGTCCCTTCCGACTCAGCATATTATGTGATTCCATGAAAATAGAGCAAAATATCTGTAGAGACTAAGGAATGGGGATTGAGAGGGCCTCTGTGAAAAAGAACTTGAAAACAGGGTAAAAGATAATGTCAGGAAAGGTACATAATTTGACAAGTGACTTTTAGATAAAATGCTTCTTTTTGGAAAAGATACCTTTTTTCCACTAACAAAAAAAAAAAGAGTAGACACTGTGGAATTTTTTTTCCTTCTAATGTTCCATCAGTCGCTGTAACCCAGTGTTATGTCCAGTTTGGCTATTTTACAAGCACAACTTAATTTACAAGAACAGCCTTGTGTCTTCCTCCTGAGACTGAAAAGTTCACCTGAGGTTCTTCACTATAAAAAAATATTCCACAAGCAAAATTAATTGATAAAAATTAATTGATTGATACCAGGATCAGCTAATGAGCCCAGAGAGTTTAGGGCTTTAGGTAGGCATCCCTGGGAGGGTTCTTTATTGCAAATATTTGCACTTTTGGCTCACAAAGAAATGCAAATATAGTTGCATATTCAGATTCTATGTTGAAACTTGTAGATCAGGTGTTTTTTAAGCACTTGGGAAAAGGGATAAAACATAAAGAGTCTGCATAGACATCAATCATCAAATCCCCTGCAAGTCTTCCTTGCAAGAGGTTTAAGAAGCAGCACAACTTTGCATGGCAGGTTTGTTTTTTCTAATGTTTTGCAAAGTCCACGTCAACAATCATGTGGGTTTGCTTTCTTATAAAATCTTTATTGTGGTTTAGCTCCAGTTTCAGTACTGTTCTTGGATTGGAAGTGTGCACCGGCTCATCAGCCAGAATGCCTTTCTCTGGAACACATTTTTCCAATTTCAGAGCAGAAACAGCAGTAACCTTTTCTTTTGTTGTTTCAGGTCTGTCTTCATCCTTTGTTATCAGATTTTGTTGCACAGCCACATTCTAGAATGCACACTCAGTGATGTCCAAAGAGTCTTGCTTTAGACATGTTGTTACAAGCAAAAAATGATTCGATGTGTTGGAGTCCAAATAGTTCTCAGTTCATGCATCCTCCATCCATCAATACCGTGTGTTTTAAACAACTCATTTGGAAGGGGGCCCAGCATGCTGACTTTATCAGGAGCATTACGTGCATTTTTAGACTCAGGCACATACAGTCCTTATGCACAGAAGAAAAATCCTTCTGCACAGCCAAGATCATCTTCTGTGTTACAGCAGCACTGTCTGGAGCAGCTGTGTTGGAAATGTGAATGTGTGCTGCTCGTGCTTGGATATTTCCTGAAGGAAAACGTAAGGTTTGCTGCATCCACAGTGAACGTGGCTGTGGGGGGCACTTACACATGGACAGTTTTTTTAGGTGATTCAATATCTGTATGTTCATTGGGTCATGGAATGGCTTGGTTTGGAAGGGACTTGAAGCTCATCCAGTGCCACCCCCTGCCATGGGCAGGGACATCTTCCACCATCCCAGGTTGCTCCAAGCCCCAGTGTCCAAGCTGGCCTTGGACACTGCCAGGGATCCAGGGGCAGCCACAGCTGCTCTGGGCAACCTGTGCCAGTGCTTTTTGGGCTGCATGAATCAACTTAAAGCAAATTTGTGCATTGAAGATGTGGGAGAATGTCCTCAGATAACAATGATTTGAAGAGCTAAACTTTGACCTGAAGTGGGCCTGGTAATTCTTATCCCCAGTGTTGCACTCAGTTTAGGCCCTTTGTGCATCAATATGGCTTAGGTTAAATTACTGTTAGGCTTTGTACACCTGAAGAAACCAATGGTATTTTTTTGTCTCACAATGCTTCCATCTTCTGAGAGTGAAAAAAATGAAGCAAGAAACAAGTTTGTTTTCAGTTGTATGTTTGTTTGCGTTTTTTTCTCTGAATTGTGATTCACTTCTGGGATATTTGTGCTGTTTGCAACCAACTTGACTGCGGTTGTTCATGAGGAAGCAATCGGGTAAAAATGTGCAATTTGAAAAGGAAGACAAAGGTTCCTCACAAGAAAACACTGCTTTTGATGATACTGACCTTCTGATGGCCAAATAGCATTTGCTTGGCTGATGGTAAATGGAAGTTTCCTGATTTTGAAAATACAGAATAAAAGTGTTGTTTTCAGTGTTAAAGAGTGGCTGTTTAAAAACTAAAAATACCTTATATAATTTATAATTTTCAACCACTTTAGACATATTTATGATAGTCCACAGGACCCAGTATGAGTCTAATCTTGAATGGAGTGCAAACCTTTTTCTCACTGAAGCCTGTGGACAGCATTGTTAGAGCAACACTGTGTCCTGTGTGCATTTGTGTTCAGAATTAGATAAAGATTTTTATTCACCAAGATTAAAGTGGTCCCAACACCAAGAATTATCTCATCAAAGGTACTTCACTGGGTTTTATATGGAAAACACTTGAAATTTCCTGTCATTCCAGATTACCGTGATGCTCTCTGCTACAGTCTTATCTGATGATCACACAGGAGAGAGAATTTTGCACAACTGAACCTTGAGTCTGTTTTTGCTTCATTGCCAAGTTATTTTATCTGGATCTTCTCAACAGAATTCAGAAAGAAAAACCATTTAGGATTTGAAAAGGCTTTGTGGAAGATTTCATTGAACTGTCTACACAATACAGAATCCTTAAACTTAAACCTGTTTGGTTTAGTTTTGGGGTTTCTTTTCCACTTGCACTTATACCTTTTTTCCTTTCAGGGTTTTCATAAAAATACTGGTGAATACTCTGCTGAAACCTAGTCCACAATATGATGGAGAAGGTTGCACTTAGAAGCAGGGAAGTTGCAGTCCAACAGTGCAGCCATTTGTTTAGTAATATTCCAGCAGAATTTCCAGCAAAATATTTTGAAATAATAGGGATTATGATCCAAAGCTGGCCAAGAATCAGAGTCTTGCATAACCAAGAGAGTCCTTTTTTTTTTAAGGGTTTTTTTTTTCCATTTTTTGGTCATGTACCAAAAAAAGAGATGTAATGATCTCTTCTCTGTTCTAAAGCATCCTTCACTGGAAATGTCAGGAACGGTGTTTGCTCTTCAATGATCTTGCATGAACTTTAAAATCCATTTTAGAGATGATAGTAAACTTTGAAAAGGAAAATTAGGATGAGTTTTTCTTGACAGGAGCTCTGCCGGAAGGAGAGGGTATCCCTTGAGCATTTTCTGTGCAGAAATTACTTTGGTTTTTCTAGTACAGATTCACTGTGTTCATTGACATCAAAAATCCTCTCATTTAAGAGAAAGTTTATGCGTCTTTAGTGCATCCCAGCTGGGGATGTTTATGATCTCTTAATCAGGGCAGGATGACCTTCAGTGCTTCTTGTCTGGACTCCACAGTGTCCCACAATATATCCACGAGTTCCAGCACCTGCATTGTGGTCATTTTGGAGTATTGAATAAAGCAACATCAAACTGAGATACTGAGCATGCAGAGTGAAGGGCTGAAGGAAATCTTAGGGATTTTAATTTATAAGGAGTGACACTGAATTCAGTCTGATAGGATCATTTGAAATGCTGAGGTATTGATGCCAAAAGGGGCTCTCAGCTCTTCTATCAATACATTTTTCTAAGCATGTTGTGATTAGCTCAAGACTTCCAGACTAAAGACTGAATCCACTGAAAAACATATTGGAGAGAAGGAGAAATCAAAATTTATGTCTGAAAAAGAGCAAATAATGGGATTTGGATTCCAGCCTCGTTTTGTAGTGGATGTGTGCTATTTTTTGAATGATGTTCTTTTTTTCAAGAAAGGAACACCTCCTTCTCTCTCCCTCTCCATATAAGCACATCTTTTTTTTTCTCTTTCCTTGGGGTTTGATCTGACATTCAATTCTTGAGATGCTGAAATTGTAACACACTGAAAACATTTAATTTTACTTTAATCGGGGTAAAACAGAGCTATTGCTTTCTTCCTTTTTTTTCTTTTTTTTTAGTGTGTGTATATATATCTAATAGGAAACATGAATTAGTCCATTTGAATGAAATAAATGCACTTTATGAAACCTTGGGCCAATGCTGTTTTGAGCAGCATTAAGGTGGGCAGATCTTTGCCAGATGTCTCCATCAGCCTTCCTCTTTTGCATCCCAAGAGCCCTGAGGGAAGGAGGGCAGGACAGAATCCCAGTTTTCTGGCAGTGCGAGGAGAAGGCACAAAGGAGATCCCTTGGTGGCCCTTTGAAAGATGGGAAAAGCAGCTGAGGGTCCTGCAAGGCAAAGCACAAGAAGGAGAAACGGAAGCAGAGGGGAAGCCATCAGCCCACTCACCTCCTGGGAAGGGCATGGAGATAATCAGGGACTGTTTGGGGGAGGACTCTGCTTTTGGGAGGAGAAGTCACAACCGAAGGAGAGATGAAAAGGTTCATTTGTTGACACTGAGCACAAATGACGACTCTCCCTGAAGATCCATCTGAAATCAGAGAGGGATTTCTGTGTGGGTGGCAAGCAAGAATTTATAGTCAGTAAGGTTTTGTGCATTCTGGGTGAGTGGAGAAATGGCCAGCACTTTGTTCATGCTGTTCAGATAAAGATGAAAAATCCTCCAGCACCTCATGGGCTGAGTCCCAGAGCTGGATTGTCAGTATAACTGTGAGGGAAGCCCTGTAACCTAATTAGTTACTATTAATGAATTTTAATTTTGAACACAGAATCATAGAATGGCCTGGGTTGGAAGGGACCCTAAGGATCATTTAGGTCCAGCCTCCTTATCCTAATATTCAGCTTTTTCTTCCTTGGCTATGCTGTGTGTGGAGCCCACTACATGCACACCCAGTGTAAAACATGGAGAGGCAGGCAATGAAATGCTGTGACCTTGAGCCGAAAATTAGATTAAATCAGTAAATCTCACTCAAATGGCAATTTTTTGGGTCCTCTGCTGTTGTTAATCTATATAAGAGAAGGATTTTTTCAGAACAGGTAAACTCACCTGTTGGAGCACATAATCAAAACAAATTACCTGCTACAAATATTTTCTATTCTTAATGAAAGTGCTTAAATGCTGCAATGGATTTCCCTGAGAGACTATGGGATTGTTACTGCTGGGGATCTCCAAAAAAACTGTTGTAAAGTTTTAAGGGAAGGAGGAGGAGGAAGGGAGAAATGAATTGAAAATTTTTTTTCATAAGAACATTTGAGAATACCCATAGATTTTAGTATAATGATCTTGTAACTCTATGATTATTTTCCATTCTCTTTCCCACTCAAATCACTATATCATGTCACCTATTTCCTAAATTCCTTTACCTTTCTTATTTTAAGTTTTTGCAGTAGATATCTTCATAATTGCTCTAAATTAACTATATTTAAAGCTATTTTAAAAATATCACTAGGGACCAGAAAAACCACTTAAAATTAATGTGACACAGCCTCTCGTCCCATGTGTTTTTCCTTGCTCATGTGGCTCACACATGGGACACCTTGGCTAAGGACCTTGTTACAAGCACTGGAGACTTCTACATTAAAAAGCTTTTTTTATATCCTACATTCCCTAATTTGAATTTTAACCCACTCCTTAAATTTTAATATTATCTGTGTGAATAATGTACTGTTCTGGAAAGAAAAAACTGGAATCATAGAATGGTTTGGGTTGGAAAGCACCTCCAAGGTCATCTTGTTCCAATGCCCGTGCAGGGAACACCTGGGCAGGGACACCTCCACTATCCCAGGGTGCTCCAAGCCCCAGCCAGCCTGGCCTTGGACACTGCCAGGGATGCAGTGTTTCAGTTCTGCAGGATCTACAAGAAACAATTATATTCAGATTAATCTGTTCTGGGGGAGGGGGGGTGTGAGCAGTTCTTGAGTACCAGCCCCGTGTGTGTGTTTTAACATTTCCCTCTTCGGGACCAAGTAACTGTGCAAAGGGATTTGAATCAGACAGGAGGGTTTGAATCAGCACAGACTTCTCTGAAAACAAAAAGAAATAAAGAAAAAATGAGAGGTGTAAAGGCCTAAACTGAAAAATAGCAGCTTTGCCCTGCATGTGTTTGTATTGGTGCTAATGAAACATTGAAATGTGTCATATTACATTGTGCTGATGACACAACTTTTCCCCATAAGATCTACAAATGCAGATGCAATCTTTCTTTGCCAAAAGCTTCCCTTCTTGCCAAGTGCATTGAACCATTCCCAACTTACTGGATGAATCCAGCCATATGTAAATACAATTTTTCTGGCTAACTAAGATCAAACAAAGTTGATAAACTTATCACATTTCAGTATAAACCTAATGCGTTTTCTCAATGAATCCTCCCAAATTCATCACTTCTGTCAAGGTGTTGCACACCTAATATTGCTTTGCTCTGAAGTTGAGTGTTGAATTACACTTAATGTTGCCAAACAGGCAGAAGTGGTGACATTTTACTCATAGAATTGAATAATTAGGCAAATTGTTATTTTTCTGGTCATCCTAGAAACCCAGAATGAGTGTGGTCTAAGGTGCACAACATAATCTTTTCACACTGCAATGGCTTTACCTGGAACTCCATCCTTCAAAAAATGAGAATTCCAGACAACCTGGAAAGCAAAAACTGTACTTCAAGCTAGAGATCTTGAAAGAATTAGATATCTAATGCACTGAAATAAGGGCTAGAGGAAGGGGGAGTTCATTTGCTTTTGTTTTTTCTGAAAAATTTGTTGTAAAATACGCAATATTGCTCAGTATTCAGTATCATAAAATCTTTCTAGAGCTAGTGCTTGAACGGTATGAAACACAGCCCTGGCCATAACTTGTCCTTTTTTTCCCTTCCAAATTTGTGCTGGGATTGACCAAATAGAGCTCTCCAGAATTAATCTCAAATTTGGAAAGAGAAATACATAATTCTTCACATCAATGTGGAAACTTTAACTGCTGTAGGAAGCTTTGTATGCCACATTTGCTGGAAGAATGAGATAATGTATGTTTGAAGTTCGAGGTCCTAAAGAATCCTGAAAAGGTGTGTTATGGATTGGGAAAATGAATTATAGAGACAAAATACTCCTGGTGAAAGCTCCTCCACAGGATTGACAATGAGCAGTCCTAATTCTGGTTTTGCCACATACACGAGTAACAACAGAGACACAAAAAGATATGAATGCAAAACTGTGCATGAAGGATGGAGGAATTTTCAGGGCTGCGAGTGGAAAGGTCGCTCTGTCCTGAGAGTGAATCCAATTAAATTCTGTGCTGAGGCCAAGGAAACTGACTGGCATGTAGCTTAAAGCCAAGCTCTAGTCTTCCCAGAGCATTTACTGACAGCCATGAATTCAGAGTGTTTTAGGCAATGAATTTTCCAAGTTGTGTTGGAGAACTGTCTTTCAGCTGCATCAAATGAAAAAAAACCAAAAAGTTATAGAAGAAGAAGAAGGGGAGATTCATGGACTCATGTGGAGATCCTTTCCTGATGCTGTAATTGCCAAAGCAACAACAAAAATGCAACAAAAAAAATCCTATTCCTCATAAAAAATCAATAAAAACCATCTTTCCAAAACATTTTTATTATTCTGATAACAACAGTTTGACATTTTTGCTTTGGCTCAGTTAAGTTTTTCCTATCTATTGCTTGCCAGGAGAAAAAAAAGTTCCGTAATTTCCATCTACTGGAAAGTGTTTCTTTCTGATTATTAATGAATGTGCACACAGGATCATTTCATGTTGTCTGTTCTGAATTTTGTTAGACAAAGCAGGATAATGATTCTGGTCATGCACAGAAATTGTAGGTTATGACAAAAATAATATTAATAATAATAATTAATTATTCTCCCTTTTTATTATGAAGTTATTGATTGAGAAAGGTGACAATGGTGCATGAGAATTTTTAAGAGGTATCTACAGTATTCAGCACAGGCAACAAGCCATTTAAATTCTCACCATAGAAATCCTGCTGGTGACCTGCTGGAGAGGACAAACCTCCCCACTCTTGCCTTGTCCTTTGCATCTTACACAAATCCAATCATGGCATTTTAGATCTTGTGCTAATTGTGATTATGTGCATGTAATGCCCTGGCAAGTTTATTTTAATGATTAAATATCTTTTTCTTAAGCCTGGAAAATGGTCTTCAGCCTAATGTGTGTGAATGTGCAGGTTTATCTCTAATCTCACATGCCTGTTATTTTCACGTGCTCCAAATACTTCTGCAAGGAAACAAGAAAATGAATGTATTTCATAGTGATTGCCATCTATTTAAATAAGGTTTTGTGTCAATCTGATTAACTCTAGGTTTACTTATTTTATATGTCTAAGTTAGAGTTGGGCTCACTCTTTTCTTCTCTTCAAAAACACTATAACCCACCAAACAATGAGGAAAAAAAAGGTTAATTTTAAACCATTTTCAGTGTGTTTTGCTGTGGATGTTTGTACTAGCACAAGAGAAGGCTGGGACCGCATTTTCCACTCCTGATGTTGGTTTAAATTGATCAAATTCTTCTCTCAGGCACTGACAAGTCCACACACACCCCTAAATATTAAATATTGAGTTGTGGGGAAAGAGATCAGGGAAGCAGGGATTGCTGATAAATTTCCTTGCGTTGAAGCCAATCCATCACAAAACATACACCAGGTAGAAAGTGAGCTTTGTTAGGCCTGGTGCTCCAGAACAACTTGCAGACATAAATGACATTTTAGGTTCATTTGGGGGGTCCATGGACGTTCTTGCACTATTTAACTGGTTTGTTTACTCCAAATAACCATGTTGGTTCCTTTTTGTGTACAACTTATACCACAGCTGTGTCATGGTGATGCTTTTGTGGCAACAGTGACTTCAGTGTTTGTGGGGTTTGGTTGATTTTTGGTTGGTTGGTTTTTATCATTGTAAAATTTAATCGACTGAAAAGTTGATTTTTAATGACTTGGATTTGAAAACCAGTTAATTCAAAACACCAAAGCAAAACCTGGGAGTTCACATAGTAGGCTGGGATTATTCTCTCTCAATTAAATGGATAAAGGAAGGTGGTCATGGTTTTGCAGATTATTGCAGGGGGGGTGGGAGGACTACGAGGCTCAAAATTTAGCCAGAGGTGATTGGGGTTAAAGTTCCTTCTGCAAACCTTAAGAGTTTTGGGAAGGGAGCCTGGAAAATTAATAAAGAGAAATCTGTGGCACTTGCAGTATCTCCTGCAGTAAAGGGGAAAGAACAATATTATTTGTTTTTTCTGGGCAAACACAAGTTGCAGCCCCAATACAATAAACCTGGGAGTTAGTTCAAAGTGCCGTCACTTTTTAAGTGTTTGTCCTCGGTCAGCTTTAAAAAGTGTCTTTTCTAACAGTGTTGCAAAGTGAGAGGAGTTCAAAGTGGCCAGATTTCCTTACCTCAAATGTCCATTTAATTGCTTAATTTGGGGCTATTCAAGGTTACATAGGAAAGGTGCAGATGCAAACTTACACAGCCCAAGGTGTTTAGGGAAATGGTTCTTGCCTGGTGAGAGAAGAAGTGGCATTTCAATCAGGTGAGATGAACAGAGCCTCTAGGAGATGGACCTGTCTCACATCCCCTGTTTCCAGCTGTGCAGCCCAACCTCCTCCTACCTTGAGTGAGCCAGTTCTGTTCCCTGAATCAGCTGAAAAGCCAAGAGAAGGAACATAGGAAGAGAAATTAATTCAGTATTTGGACTCTACTATGAGGCATGAGATGATGATGTGATGTAAGCACTTCCATCTCTCCTTCCCTGTTTCCCAGAGCTTTTATTCTACATTTTTCAGTAAGGTGCCTGTATGTTAAAACACACATAGTGGGGAGGTTTATGTCTGAGTTGTGTTTGCTTGAGTAAAAGTCCATATGCAGCAGGAAACTGGTTCTCTTGGCTGGTTATGCCTAAAATTTTTTTTTAAATTTTTTTTTTCTCATGAGCTGCGCTGCTTTTGTCACCCTGGTTCACCAAATGATTTGGTGCCAGCTTTAGGATAGAGTGTCCTGTCAGGAAAAAACAGAAGAGCAGACACCACTGTTTTGTGATTTTGTACATCTTTTACCTTCTAAATGATTCTGTGATTCTGTTCTTGAATATAAGAGTAAGGTTTCCTTCAATTATCACCTTCTCCCGCTTCTTCTCCTTTCTGCAGTCTGCTTTCAGAAGGGCAGTTTTGCAGATGGAGACAGCTGAGTGTAGATCCTGCACTGTTAACCTCAGCCCTGTAAACATCTGTCAGCTACTCCATCTACTTTCCTCTAGTAAAAAGAAGTTTTTTTAATATGGGGATGCCTTTAGTTTTCCTTCTTTGTACTGAAGACGTACTTCCAAGGGTTTTCTGTAATTCTGAGGTTTGGTAACTTCTTAAAAATGAAAGGTGATATTCTCCAGTAAAGCATATGCCTTCAGAAAAGGAACAGGAGAAGTCTCTCCACTGCTCCAGCTCCACACATTCCCGTTTGTGCTGTTAAGCTAATAACGATAATAATGAGTGATATTAAGCACAGCTTAAAATCACACCATGATTTTGTGCTATAGACTTGAAATAAAGCTTGGGAGACTTTCTCTCTCTCTGCTTTTTTACCCTTTCTGACTATAAATGGTATTTGAATTTTTTTGGTTTTTTTAATCTAGATCACACACTGTGATTAGATACTGATCGCTTCTCTTTGAGCCTCTCCAGTTGCTTTCAGAAAGTGATTTCACACAAACCAACAGTAGACAGGGATAACCTAAGAGTGCCTTTAGAGAAATATATTTCCATAAAAGCCTTGTCTTGTCAATGTTTCCATTACAATTTATTTATTACTAGAGGCTCAGGTCTAAGGAAGCAATACTTTATTCTTATGTCTTGGAAGAAGTTGGTAAATGAATACAGAATTTTGATAGCAACATTTTTTAGAATTCAAGTTAGCAAAAATTATTATCTTTTTTCAGATTCCTGCAATTGGCAAAGAGACAGATTTTTCTCCATCCGTGGATTGAAACAACAACTATTTTTTTTCAACTAGTTCTGCTGTAGAAATATATAATTATGTGTGGGTAGAACTTGGCGTGGATCTCTTCCCCTTTAGGGATATGAAGAAAACAAGCCTTTTCAAATACCCTTAATAACATACAGGTAAATAATGAATTCAGACCAAATAACTGCTAAATATGAGAAAAACAGCATATTTCTACTCCTACTGCAGGCCAGAAAAAGATCAGTGATTACCCATATCCTGACAGTGATATTTTACACAGACCTCTCCACTCTTTTCAAGTGGGAGATCAGTGCCTAGGCTGATGGCAGGATGTGGACCTTATAAAGTATTTCCTGCTGAAAAGAGGGCTTTGGATTATTGCATAGGCTAAAATATCATTTAACGAGCTGGATTGTGAAAGGTGGACTCCTACACACACAGGACTAAGTGTAAACTGACAGAGGAGTCCTGACCTAGCAGAAAAAAAACACCCTAATCAGGCACATCCCCAGATCAGTAAGAAATCTCACTACATTCCTGTGAGATCTTTATACAGAGTTTGTGGCAATAGAGCCTTGGCTCAAAAGGTCAGTACCTTAATAGCCAAGCCTCGTTTGTTTGTTTTCCTGTGGGCACCCCAGCTATGAAGACAAGACAAGAAAGCTGGGGCTGTTCAGCCTGGAGGTGAGAAGGTTGTGTGGAGACCTCACAGCACCTTCCAGTGTCTGAAGGGGTCTGCAGGGGAGCTGGAGGGGCTCTTTGTCAGCAATTGTAGTGACAGGACGGGGGGGAATGGCTTCAAACTGGAAAAGGGGGAATTCAGGTTACATGTGGAGATTAAATTCTTCCCTGTGACAGGGAAGAATCCTGTGGCACAGGTTTCCCAGAGGAGCTGTGGCTGCCCCATCCTGGAAGTGTCCAAGGCCAGGTTGGATGGGGTTTTTAGCAGCCTGGTCTAGTTGAATATGTTCTCACTCATAGTAAAGATATTCAACAAGACAACCTTTAAAAGGTCTTTTCTAACTCAAATATTCTGTGATTCTATGATTCTATGCTTTTTGTAGCTCATAGAGTGCTGCATAGGCCTCACTGTCACACCACGTGTTAGTAATTCCTCATTATTAATTCCTAGTAGTAATTATTAATTCCTAGTTAGTAATTCATAGTAATAACCCTCACTTTGGAAGATGGCACAAAATTTAGTTTTGCTGTTTTAAAAATGTTCCATTTACAAAGCTGTAAATCTTTTTAAATTTCTCCATTCTGTTGTAGTGGCAGTAGAAGTAGAAGCTTTGTCCAGGTTTTCTTTTTTTCCTGGCATGTGTTAAGATGCACTATATATTAATAATTGTACTCAGTCTGTGGGGAGAACAAGGGAAGGATGATTTTCCCCAGCTTTTCACCCTCTTTTCCTCTTTCAGGCCGGTGGCAACAGCTTTTGGGAATTCTGAATTCCCTTTGGATGTTAAGGAAGGCCTGTTCTTTTTGCTTGGTCTGCTATGTCTCCTCAGTGTGGTCCCACACCATGTTTAGAGCCAGTCGGGTTTACACCATGTTCCTTTCAGTGGTTTGTGGGAGTATTTATGTCAAAGAGAACTCCCAGATTGGCCTAAATTCATTAGGAACACTATCCTCCCCAGTCATTATCAAATTAAGCTCTGTACTGCAGCTTTCAAAATTACTTTGTACATCTTCTTTGTAGACAAAGTGTCCTCTGACCCAGCAATTCACGTTTCATCACGCAAATTGGTTGAGTATCAGCAACCTTTTATTGTGTGAACACAAAGAACTCTGCCTGAGATAAATTTGGCTTAGTAAGGGCCATAAAACTCCCACAATATCTGTGTATAAAAGAGATTTATACATTTCTTGAGTGTTTTGCCAAGAAAAACCCGCAGCAAGGACAGGCAGACTAAAGCAATAAGCAGGAAATGTATCATTAAAGTTATGGAAGAGGCTGTTCCCTGCATCAAGGGCAGAGGGACGTGTTTGGGACTAAACTGAGGGGCAGTCACAGTTCCCACCAAATAAGGACAACCAAATCTGCTTAGAAAAGTCGCTGTTGGTCAGTTTGTGCATTTTGAATAAACTTTGGATTTGTGGGAAACTTATTAAAGAAGTAAGGTTTGTAGATTCTGAGACAAGAAACTATTTATTCCTTCCTTATCCTAACAGTGGCCACCACGCCTTCCCTGTGCACATCCCCTTTGTTCTCACACTGCCATTACCATGGAAAAACAAAGCAACCTGTGGTGGCAAAAAGGCAGAACAGCCTTTATAGGGGGATGGAGGCAAGAATGAGGAGAGAATCAGGGCATGCATGGTGATGCTAATGCATCTGGTTGTATCTGAAGGATTTGCTTGACTAGGAATTGCTTGCTCTGCATGATTGTCAGAGATTCTTCTTGTGAAAAATGGAAAAGAAGGAGTTGGCTTCTTGCTCCAAAGGAAGAGATCTTGCATTTCTTCCTTTTCATGGAAGCTGCAAACGCTTTAAGACAGTGATGTAATGCTGGCTGGCTGTGTGGAGAATTACTGCTGCTTGTGCACCCCCACAGTAAACAGACAAAGATTCAGCAGCAGGGATTTGCCTTTGTGTGAATTTAAAAACTGGTACTAAATTGGGGTTAGATGGGGAAACCGGTGAGTTCATGCAGCTGCTACTCCTGAATTTGCAAGCTGCTGAGACACCTCTGTCCTGCAGGAAGGCTGTGTGTTACCCAGTGTGGTATTTCCCTCTCCCATAACATGCAGGTGGTTTTTTCCCCCATGATATGGGAGCAGCTCTCTGTCTCCAGGCTTCACTAGTCCGGGGCTCCAGGAGTGGTTCCATCAAGAGAACATTTGCCATGTGCAAGGAGGGCTTGGACAAGGCCCTCAGGCACAGGGTGGGATTCCTGGGGCGTCCTGTTTGGGGCCAGGAGCTGGATCAGATGGTCCCTGCGGACCCCTTCCAGCTCAGGATATTCTGTGATTCTGTGTAAATATCCTCGTGCCTCCTCCAGCTTCCTCCCCCTTCCTTCCTCTGCAGTGCCCTGGCAGAAGGCCCTGGCTCAGACTGGAAAATCCAAGTGCTTTGTGGTTGTCACCATCTCTCCTTTCCAAGTAGGCCCTGGCACAGAGGGAGCCTGGCCTTGCCACAGCACTGCCCCAAAGGCCGAACCAAACGTTTGCTGCATTTATTCCCACCCCTGCTGCTTTTCTAAACAAGATCTTCTCATGGATCAATGATATTCCCTTTTTAGCCCATATATTGCACCCACTCACTGCAATATTAGGTTACATTTTTCATGGACTGTTCTAGCAAACCATTTTTTTAAGTGTCCATAATATCTATATATATTTCTTTGTGCATAGCTATATTTAACAGAGGATTTCTTGTATTTAATATAATTTCTTTTTTCTGTTCCATGTCTTTAAGGGTAACCTCAAGTATTTGAGTATTAGTTAGCATTAGGCATAAAAACCTGATCAAGAATAAGCATACACTTTTCTGGAGATAAACTGATTTATTTTGGGGCTAGCTTTCTTGGCAAAATCTTCAAGTCTCCAGTCCTGCAGCTGTTTTTACACAAATACAATTGCTTGCAGGGCAAAGATTTCTTAGGCCTAAAAGCCATAAAAGCATTTACTTCAGTGTCTCTATGAACACTACCCAAAAAGAAATTAAAAATCATCAATAAAATTATGACACTTCACTAAAGATCAAGGGCTAAGTAAACAACTTTTTGGGTGACATCTCCCAGATTAATGATTGGTAATAAAAGGAAAAAAGAAGTTTAGAAGTTTACAGCTCCTGGATGTTTTCCACATAATTTTCCTTTTACACACGCTAAGTAAAGGCAGATTCACTGGTTTAATATCTGCTGTTGACACTCTGTTTAAATTAAAACTTTCTACTTAATCTAGAGCAAAATGGCTGTTCTGTCAGGCAAACTTACCTTGGGATGGCAACAAATCTGAAAGGTCTGGGGTGGAAACTTGAAGAAAGCTTTGCTTTGTCTCAGCATCAGTTATAGCAAAGTGTTCCTGATTTGCAGGCAAATGTTATTAAATGTTGGATCAGTGGGCTTGGATTCGCTGTCATCTATTTTTTATAGTGAGTGCTGCCATGTGGGTAGTGTGGATTGTGAAACACAAAGGACATCTTCCCTAGTATTGCATTAAGTTTCTGGTTTACCATCTAATTTTATTACCAAAAGCTCTGTCTCCAGGCTAATTCTAATGCAAATGTTTGTCATTTCTGTGCAGTAAATGCTGAAGGCAGATTATTTTTCCTTGCCAAGAACATTCTTTCTAATTTTTGGTTTAGGATCACAGGATATTTGTGACATTATTTTACAAAAGCAGAAAATCAAACCTTGTGTCAAGATACCTGTTCTGATCACAGCTCTAGGCATTTCAATTTTTTGAACTCTGACATGGGATTCTGCTGCCTCTCTGAAAATGCTTCTGAGGAAATGAGAGACCAACTTCAAATGTAGTGCTGTGAGCAATACACTAATTCCATATTTCTAGGCAAAAGTGGATAAGAACTTCTGGAGAAGTTACTGTTTGTTGTACATCCAACAGGAAAAAAAAAAAAAAAGAAAGAAAGAATCAACAATACCAGATCTTCTGCATTTTACACCCTGGGACTATATCCCTAAAAATTGCACATTGGCATCATTCCCCTGGCTCTGGAGAGTGCCAGCAGCTGAGATCCTGGCAGCGCTCTCCAACGGCACTTTGTGTTTCCAGCGGCACGTTACTCCAGTGCCGCAGTTTTATCACTCCTGAGGAATCCCTTTGTACACGGAGCACAGGGAGTACTCTTCCCCACGTGGAAATAAACAGGCAGCACGGAGTGCTTGCTGCCAGTCACTGTAAATAGTTCCCTCAGGTTTATTTTCTCCCCAAGCCCGCTGGTTGCTAGAAGAGGCGACACTTTATGCTGCAGGAGGACAGACACTGTGTCGCCATCGCGCCCAGTACGTGAGCAACAAAGAAACTTATTTTTAACAGCAAAACAATGTGCTAAATTTAGATGCAAGCAGCAAGGGGATACAGATTTAACCATATTAAAATGCTGCAGATGATCTGAGATGACCACAGAACTCATTTTTTTGTTACGTTGAGCATAGTTATTCTGGTGATTAAGGGTTCATGAGAAAGTCACTGAAAAAAACCAGAAAAGTCTCTTATTCTTTATATTTCCAGCTAATTATAAACTTTGAAGCATGAACATAAGAGAAACCTAAACAAGACTGGTTTAATTAATTTGAATGTGATTTTTAGTTGTCCAGCTTGATACTTCCCCAGGATTTAAAAATGCTGATTTTGTGGTTGAGATAGTCTTCCAAGCTCATTTATGTTAAAATTGGCTTCTTTCCCACCATGCCCCAGGCTTTTGATCGTGATCATATCTTGGCCCAAAGAAAATGGATGATGCCTTCTTTTGGGATAGATTCTAGAAAAATTAACCCCTTTTAGCCTGAATAAAAATATCTGATAAAAAATGTGGAGTAATCAACATTTTTGTTAAATAACTGTCCATTATTTATGAAGGAAACTTTTTATTTCAGTTTGTTAACTCTGCTGGGATAAGAAGACAATTAGAACAAGAGTCATCCTAAGAGGAAAAAAACAAAGGCCTCAAGGATTTTGCTTTGTTGTTATTTTTGTTATTGCTATGGTACTGTAAATTCACAAAAAAAGACTGGGAAATATTGCACTGAACAAAGGCTGGAAGTTTGCAAGACTTCACAGAAAGTTTTAAAAGACTTTAATCATCTTTAATACAATTTGAAAAGCTTTAAAGTTTTTTTTTTTCATAGGAGGGGTATTATTAAGGTTTTTATGATAGTTTTCAGAAATATTTTTAAAAACTGTGAATCACAATGTGTTTAGCATTCAAGTGTCATTTTGAGTCAAATGTCACATTTTCTTCACTTGATGGATAATTCATGCTTTTGACTTGATTATATAAAATGAGACTAAATTATAAATCCTCATTATCTTTACTGCAATTCTCAGCATTTTTTAAAATAGGAAAAACTATGGCTTTTATTTTGAATTTTAACTTAAGTTTCCAGTAAAATCACTGAGCGTTGTTATAAAGACAGTTTCCTTCCCAGTTGCATTACTATTTCATCAAATAAGGTTTCTACAATTGTGAATGCATACCTAAAACTGGCAGCTGATAGGAAATGCATGAAGGAAGACACAGGTTATGGAAGTATCCTTTTTATACACATCTGTGATTTTAGTTTTACTCTTTTTGTGTAGAACATATTGCATAAATTATTTTTTTCCTCAACAGAAAATTTCCAAATGGAAATTTCCAAATGAATTTGGAAACAGGATTTCCAAATGGAATTATATACAGCAATTTTTTTTAAATTAGTGGTCAGTTTAAGACTCCTAGAACCACACTTGCAGAATTTAAACTTTGGTGGGTTAATTTTTCTATCAAATTAAATGCTGCTTTTTCTGTACTCATTATTGCATTCCAACACCTTTTCTCCTAACCTCACATTCCTGACTGATAATTAGTTGCATACAACATCTTTTAAAATATATTGTTTGGCACTCTAGACTGTAAAGTGATAGCATCCATCTATTAAAAGTGTTTTGGAATATTTTTCTCTGCCAAGGGTCTCAGTGAGACACGTGCACTGAATGAGCAGCTCTCCAAGATTTGAGACTTCCTCGGGTGAACTCTGGAGTATCAAACCTGGGCAGTTAATTTGAAGTTCCAGGAGAAGGTGGCCACTTCCCTTGCCATTTTCTGGTTCATGAAATTCCCACCGATGGAGCTCACCTGTCCTCTTGGTGGAGACTGAGATGAGGAGAGGGAAATAAATGTGTGGAACCTGCCCTTTACAGTTAAGAGTCCGTGATCTATAAGCATTAACTTTATTTTCTATTTATTGTTTAAGTGCTTTCTTAGAGCTCTCAGCTCTAAAATATGTTGAGAGCAGCGAATTGCTCTCATTTCTGACTGATGATGGGTACAACACAAAGGCTTCATCGGGTTTCTCAAAATCTGGAATTTTAAATGAAGAATGAAGGACAGAAGTGTAGAAAAGTCAATCCAAATGCCCAAAGCCAAAGAGAATAGTGTTTACCTGGTTAAACCACAGTCCTGTTGCTGTTCATGTGAAGTCATTTGAGGGAAATGGTCTTTGTCTTTAGTCCTACAAAACTGTTAACATTGGGCACCATCTAACAATAGGATGCATGGACAGTGCTTATTTCTGGCTGTCAGGTCTCCTCTCCCAGAGGACCCATCTTTGTTCTTTTTGGGAAGGAATTCAGTCATCAAAAAAATACTACTAATGAGAAGTTATTTGGAGAATATCCACCAGCTTGTTTAGTTTTCTTGTTAACAGATCAAAGAAAACTTATTTAATTTTTATATAACATTCATGTATGCATACTTCCTTTCTCAGCAAAAGCAGTAACTTTACCTTGCCATAGTTTCTATTTGTTTTGTTTTATTTTAATACTGTTGTGTTTAATAGTCTGTTGTTCCAGCTGGGCTTTCTAAATCTGCTCTGGTTACCCAGTCTGTCCTAACATTAACATGAAAATGTTTCTAATCTTGACTTCTAAGGTTGGCTTATGTACCAACATCAATTTTGACATTTGAATGACCAATATAATTTTGACGGTCAAATCTATTTCAGACCTCCTTGTGATGAATGGGATTTTTACCCCAGATTGCCAGTTTTTTTCAGTTATGTTCCTAAATTCTATTGAAGTCCTTAAAACTGAAGTGATACACAAACTCTCCTTTTGTTTTTGTGGACACTTGAATTTACCAGTACTAAAACTACAGCAGACATCTTAATAGGTACATTTTCACTTACCCTGGCTAATTTAAAGAGCTAGGACTACTTATTAAGACTCTTTGTTTTAAATGTCTTCTTATCCCATCAGAGTTAACAAATTTGAATTAAAATTTTCCTTCATAAACGTGAAAAAAAAGAAAAAAACCAACAGATTAAAGATTATGAAATTCAATCTGTGCATGTTCCTTTTCTTTGCTTTACTTTAAGGCCTAGGCTCTTCCTCACATTCTGCATCACTAATTTATATTTAAATATTTCTATTTGCTTTACGTATACTATTCTGAATCTGTCACAATGGAAAGCAATGCACGCATGAATAATGAGAACCAGGTATCCTGTTTATCACTGGACACTGTTTTACAAAGCACAGAGAAATCTCAGGCCCCTTGTGATAAAAGCCTGAATCACAACAAATCTAAAAGTGGAAATGCAAACTTCAAGTCAACATAGCATGATCAGATTGTTTGAATATTATGCACCATTAATTTTTATTCAGTATAACCATGTGCCGGGTTTGAGAAATTACGAATGAGTTGGGATGTGCTGAAAATGCTGCCAAGATTATATTTCTTACAGTATTGCTGTCCTTCCTGTGCTAACATGTTAGAAATGAGCAACCACTGGGAAATTATGAAAAACATTATTCTCCTCCTAGGCAAAATCCTTCACCAAGACTGTTCAGCCATGCAGTAAAAACAGTCAAATAAAACACACAAAACCACATCCTTCAGGTTATGGATGCTTGCACAATCTGATCTGTATTGATGAATTTTTTTGAGGTTCAGTTGTCACAAAGAAAAAGCCAAAATATTGTGGGCAGGGAAGACATGATCAGTTATTTAGGAGAGGTCTGCCACTCATCATCAAGTTGTTGTCTGGTGAGTGTAAGTAACTTTGAGTGTAACTAACTTCCAATCCTATTGTACCATCATGGAATAATTTGGTAAATTCACACTGGCTGTGATAATGAACATTTCACTTTGGGTTTTTTCTGTCTGAAGCAGAAGAGTCTCCATGAACTACCAATGAAACCCTTCTTTTGAATTAGGGGAACAAAAAACTTGCAGAGATTGAAGTCTTTCAGATCTGTGTAGCACTCAAGGGTAAAGGATTGGAAAGAGGAGAGGAGAGCAGAGCAGAGCCCTTTTTTGCTCATAGAGATATAGAAGCTCAAGGCAAAGGTGCTTTTTCGACAAATCATTTATGATTAACAGCCAAGGGCTTGTTCTTAACCTGCAGTGTGTAGAGGCAATAAAAATGGTGCTCCTGGCTGGCAGATTCTGCTGAACTTGAGGATGTACTGAGCATGTGAATTTTCAGCTGCGCTGGATCCAGACCATAAAAATCTGCCAGCCCAATGACTTAATGTGGCCCTCTGAAAGTCAGTGGCAGTGTTTCCACAGGCTTTAGGAGGTGTTGTGGCAAAGCTCAGTGCTGAGCTTGCAGTGCTTTCCAGAGCACTGAAATGTGGAAAAGGGGATAATTTGCTCCCTGAATCACCAGTTGTGTTGCTAGGGAGCAGAAGTTCCTAACAGAAGGGGACAAAAGCACAGGAGAAGTTTGAGTTTAACATAGCAATAAGATTGGTGTGAGGAATTGAAAGATTCAGTCCGACTTGGACAAAATCCTGAGCCTCCAATGCTTCCTTGTGCTGATACCTCGGTGTTGCCACTGCTGGAACACCTGTAACTCCCATTAGCTCAGAGGAGGCTGTGTGTGCTTAGCACTTCTAGAACTTGGACCCTGACGCTTACACACATCTCATGTGTTGGATTTGCAGAGTCACTAATCTGGAAAAAAGAAGAAACCTTGACTCTTGTGGTCCTTTGAGGTTTTGCTCAGGCCAGACATACTGCAAGAGTGGCTTTTCCTGTAATATTTCATCACTTCAGCTGTTACTGCCATTCAGCAGCAGGGAACTCCACAGCATACGAAAATGAAAACCTATCTTTTAGAACTTAGCCTGTCATTTAACCCTAGCTCAGATCTGTTCTGCCTTTTTATGCCTCTAAACCCCCAGGAGTGGATTGCTGCTGCTTAAATGCCACCAACTTTCATCCAAGAAATTATTTTTATTAACATCTTGTACTGCAAAACTGAAGATTTGAGCTGAAGATTGGTTCCTGTCTGTGTTAGTTCCTCCCCCTGAAAATCCATCTTCCTTTGCCTTTGCCAGTCCAGCATAGGGATACTTCAGCAGGCCTAAACAACACTGGCTACCAAGGAATCCTAATATTTTTCAGCTATAATTCTTTAGAAGCATGTGGATAATCCAAATGGAAGAGGTGAGAGAAGGAAGTATTACTCCTGGTGGGAAGGAGAGCCCAGAGCATCAATGGTTTCTTCCCATCTGCACAAGAAGTTCATAAAAAAATTCCAAGATCCTCAAACTAATGCTGTAACCACAGGGTCACCCTGGTCTTGAGTGAGTATGTGGGGCCACGCAATGACTTCAGCACATTTGAAACACCATTATTCAAACACTTCTCTATTTTTTTAGTAAAAATCTCCACACACATTCTAATTCAGAAGAACTGCCCGAGAAAAATACCCAGTGCCCTGCTAATGAACATCCAGCCCATTATCAAAATTTAAAAGCTTACCCTCTACAGAGAGTTTAAAGAATATAATGTAACTTTGATTATATATCTTCTAATGCCAAATTTCCTTAGAGGAGCCATGGTTCTAATTTAACTTTATTGAAAAGCAAACTGCAGGGCAAACCACAGAATTCCATGAACCCTAGGGATGCACCCCAGTGGTGTTTGGCGTATTTCATGAAGCCTATTTCATTTCCAGTGCCCTGAAATTGAATCATCTCCTGTTCCATGATGAAATATTCGCATTTACAGCCTGTACATCCTGCTGGAACGCTGTGAGAACTTCATGGATGGGTTGGGAAACTTGTCCCCTTTCCCTGAAATTTGCTGGAGTCCCCACAGAGTAATTCAGTTGCTATGTCTGATGCAGAAAAGGTTAAAGCTGTTTCTTTCAATACTGGAGGCCTAGAAAACATTCAAGTAAGCCAAATGTCAAATATGGGGAACTTCTGTACATCCCTGTAGAAGATTATTCCATTTGGCATTAGACTCCAGATAGGTAAAATTAAGATGAATATAAAAGGGTTTTGTTTGTTTTTATTGGGTTGGGGTTTAGGACAAAAGCCTTGATAAGCAATGTTTGTAGCATCTTCCTAATGTTAAATCCTTTTCTGGATAGCAGCTAAATGAGAAGTCAGTCTGCTTTTAATTAAGTATTTTTAATGATGAACTGAGCTAACCATAAAAATTAACTATTTTAGTTTAATCAATGACTTCACACATCAAAGGTAAAATTTAAGATGGGAGAGTTACATTTTTTTTCTTTTATTCATTGCAGATCCCTAGAATTCATTCAGTCAAATTGCATGGCAGCAAATACAACACTTTGCCTCTCATATTACAAAGCTCTTTACTTTTGTGGATGTAATCTGAAAGACAATTGTAAGAAGCAGGGTTTGGTTGTTATGGATAATGTAATGGATTGCACCTAATTGTCCATCAGTAGCCAGCTCTGGGGGTGGGAAGGATGCTTGTTTTCTCTTCCTTATCTCAGCACTCATCCTAAGAGGTTTTAGAGGGGCAGAAAGTCCTAATTTTCTCCTTTCTTCAAAGAGAGATGTTGTCTCCCTCCATTTAGGGCACATTGGCTGATATTCTGGAACATGTGGATTTTATGGTTTGCATAAAAAGTCTTCCTGTGAGCACAGGGTAGAATGATACCTTTTAATTTGTTCATTTGAAAATGAACCAGTGCTGAAACAGAGTCGGAGGACTCCGGTTTGTTTCCATCTTGTAATATGTGCAATCGCATTTTTATTAACCTTAGTGAGCAGTTGCTGCTGGCTTTGTGCCAGGGGAGCTTTCTCAGTTCATCCCAAGATTTTTTTTCCTTGAACAGGAGAAAGTAATCTTTAAAAAAAAAAAAAAGGAACAAAACACAAAACCAAAAACAAAATAAAACTGTCTTTGGGAGTAACCCCTTTATGTCACTTGTATAAACCAAAGCACCCCCCAGACTATTCATGGCAGGGTAACTGTTAGAAGTTGAGTAATTTGGAATGCTTTTTCTAGGTTATTATCCATAAATTCAAGTTTCCTAACTTCTCTTTTCAATATGTATTCTAGGTTCTCTAGGGCAGAAGCTTTCTTTTCCTATATCTTCCCATAAGTTTCTCTAAGCAATCTCTTAGTATTAGTATAGATTAGCACCTAAACTCGCTAGTATATATATTTCAAACCAGTTTTTTTGTTCCAGTGCTCCCACAGTATTTGAGAGCAATTTGAAGCAACACTTTCTATAGCATTTAACAATAAAAAAAAAGCTTTTCTGTCTTTTCCTCTGAGATCTTTAAAAAACAGTTCTTCCTTTCTGTGGATTGGCATCAGTTAGATAAAACCCCACGTTGTTTTTTAGGGGTGGACTCCTCAGCTTTGCCCTGGCTGGTCTCTCATTACCAGCTCCCAAAGACCTCACATCAGAGGCAAGAGGTCTCTGTGGATACATCCTAGGATAAATCCTAGGATAAAAAGAAGAGCTCTTTAAAAGTAAGGAGGAAAAGCACACAAAACCCCCTTTGCCTGAATCACATTTGTTAAGCGACTTCCTTGGTGAATAAAATATTGGCAAAAACCGAGGGCAAAGCAAGAGGAAAGAGCTCTGTCCAGATGAGACAGTGCATGGAAAAGTAACATTTATCAGGAGGTGAGATTTCCAAGCACTTATGAGATTTTCATGGTGAAGTATTTCTGAAAAGCAATTAGAAAGATGATAGTCTAGGAGACTTTTGTTGCCTTAAATTGTTGTTTCTTTTGCTATTTTTGTGTTATAGCCTCAAGTAAATTTATTGGCAATAAATAGGAATAATAATAAATGATTTGTGTAGATGCTGCATTGACTCTTCTTAGAATGTCCACAAAAATGCCTGGAAATCTTTTGCTTGGATATTGCAACAGAAAATGAAGAAATTAGAGAAATGAGATTCGTTTTTGGGGTTGTATTAAAAATCTAAACTGATTGTCACAGGCAAAAAGCACTTAACAGCATTTAAAAATAAAGCATATTGATACGTAGGAAGAAATTGCAGATGTGTACAAACCACTGATCCCTTCTTAAATCCACACTGCATTGCAAAAGCAGCAAGATAAAAAAGGCTTAAGCACAACATCACTTCATGAGGATTGGTTGCCAGTTCCAGCTGTTGAAGCTGGAAAGTGAGTGAATTACCTGAGATTTCTCTTTTCCTGTGCAATTTGGATATCCCAAGTAAACATAGGGAGGGAGAGTGAGGGGAACAACAAAGGGAACAATACGGATTTTGTCTGAGACCAGGTCAACACTCGCCCTAGATAATAGTTGATGCCTGAATTGCTTAGGGTGGGTTCCCTCCCAGCACGGGCTGGTTTTCATCATGGTGATAAAGGAAAACATTTCACACAATAACCATTGAGCCCCTTGTTATGACTTGAAAGCTGCACAACTGCTTTTTATTCCAGCAGAATACGACTGAAAAATCATCTTAAGAACGTAGCAATCCTTTGGTATTGTATACATTACTTTCAGTAATGTGCATAATAACACATGAAGCCAGGGTGGGAAGACATTGTACCCCTTTTAGTATGAAACTTAAACCTGTGAATAAAACTTGTTTAGCATAACTACATAGAATTTCCTTGACTGGGTTTATTTTGGCTCCTCCACTGTCACAGATGTTCATTATTACAGAAAGAAAACACTGTAAACTCAGTAGAGACTTTAAAGGAGGAAAGGAGGAAATCTGAATAAAATCTGAAGGGTTTTTTTTGCTGTGTGTGACCTGATCATCAGCTCCAGAAAGCGTGTGAGCAACCTGCTGGGATCTGGTTTCCTCTGGGGAAAGCAGTGACGTAAATCCACTTACCCCTCATAGGAGCTGTGGAGATTATGGAGTGATTTAGCTGAGGGTCAAATGAAAGGGAACACAAGAATGTGAAGGGGTAAAAAAAAGCTTTCAATAGTTGTTTTCAGGTTTGAAGGAGATAAGATAGGTTTTGTGGCTCTTTTATCACTTTCTCATGCCAGGGTACCTCAGATGTGCCTGGAGGAATTTGGCCCTTGCGGTGCAGTCGCTGAATTCACACGGGAATTTTAGCTGACCTTGTCGGCTCTGGGAGCAGCGCCTTAGACAGTGCAGAGGCCCTTCCTGGGCCTGGAGAGCTCTATTAATAGATCTGTGGCACCCAGCCCAGCTCCAGGCCTGGAGGTGTGAGCTTTGTCACTCTTCTAAGGTTTGGCTTGCATGTGTTAGCACTGCACAAAGCCGCCTTGCCTCTCCAGATAAGGGAGGCAAAATCCCCAACAGCATCTGCCTCTGCTTCTACTTCAACAAGTTTTTCGTGGCTTTCACAGCATTTTTATGCTCAGGGCTTCTTTTCCAAGGTGTTCTAGTGGTGCTGGAATTTAAAAATCAAATTATAAACCCGTTTTATGAATTATCTCAGCTTTACATGTGTGTGTTTACACAGATATCTCACTAGGACTGCTCTGCTTTCAATCCATCGTGCATCATCAGGGCATTTTCTTCCTAATTGGTATTTTCAGTCTAAATAAAACTGCTACTCTTCAGAAATGAGAGGGATTGGATATTTCATTCAGTCCTGTAGCTGTGTTGCTGAGTGATCTCTCTCAAAATGAGCTGCTGGTTTGGAAGTTCAGAGAAGAATCCTGTTCCAGATAGGTTTAAATGCATGCAGCAGACATAGAATCCCTTTTTACTGTAGGAAAACCAGCTCTTCCAGTTCAATTCCCATCACATTTACCTATAGCTCATGGCCTAATGTCATTTAGCTTACTAACAGAGCAAGGAAAAAATCTTTAGCTGTAAAATGGGTCATAAGCACTTTATGTCCTCAAGGATTTTGAGAAGGGGAAAGAAAAATAAAATTATGTTGTGAAGGAAAGACAACTATTTCCCAGAAAAACATGGAAACCTATTTCTATTAGTAATAATGCTTCCTTTGAAAACACGCTTTCTTTTTTTTGGAAGGGAAACAGAATGAAGCCTGAAATCATAGCAGAGGTCATAAAAAGGATTCAGCCATAAAAGGACATATATGTATTAGCAAGAGCCTTCTTCAAACAGCAGGAAAGTTTGAAATAATGCCTAGAAGTTCCTAGCATTAGGGATAATTATTCCATAACTTCATTATTTGTTCCTTTTATTCTTTTGGCATACGTAAATTTACCTATTGATTCTTATGTTCTGCAAATATCTCTGTTAAGATTTAATTGAATCCTTTATCATGTTGTAATCAGAAAACAGTCATGCAGATTTTCATTGTGGTACGGTGTTAGAAGTAAAAATTCTTTGAACTTGCAAAGTTCATGTCTAGCAGACCTTAGAAATTCTTTGGACTTGTCAAGTGAAGAGAAAGAGAAGGTGAAATATGTGAGGGCAGAGGTTGTACAGCAACCAGGAGGATGAAAGAAAGAACACAATAACTCTGCTCCTTAACAGAAGAGAATTGGCCGAATCCACAAATCACAAAATCATTTTTTCATTTAAATGAAAAAAAAAAAAAAAACCATGGGGTGCTTGGTTGGTTTGCGATATGGCAATAGCTCTGGAAATAGTAAAATTTGCATTTATACATGCAGTGCCATAAACTTTAAATTTTTTTCATAATTATTTTTTTGTTTTTGTATGATTTGTATCAAAAACAATCTGTTCTTCTGGTGACCATCACAGGCTTCACCACAATGATCATAATGAAAACAATTATATAATTCCCTTACTGGGAATCAAGAAAAATGCAAGAGAAGGAAAGGAAGAGTTCCAGAAATACATTCCCTAGGGGGTTTCTAGATAATTTGCACATATGTTTGGGCTTTATTGCTTTGTAAAAAAAAGAAAAATAAGCAGGTGGAGTAAATTTAAGCTACTAAATAAAAGCAAATGTCCCACAGCAGGTGGTTGACTTTTGAAAGCATCGAGAGCTGGAAGAAGAACAAAAGCTTCCATTTTCTATTTAAAAGGTACCTTGGATTAGACATCTAGAAGAGAAATGTGGGAAGCCAAAGGAGCTCTCTCTAATGAAATTTAGAACTCATGTGTTAATACCACCTCTGAAATGTGTCTTAGAGAGTAACCTCCTCCAGCATTCCTGATTGTATTGGGCATTTTGTAAAGTTACAAAAAAAACCAACCCTAAAAGTTATTTCTGTAAAATATTACACATCAATATCAACATAGCGAAGGGAAAGAAATTCACCAATCCCAGAATCCCAGAATGGGTCAGGCTGGAAGGGACCACAGTGGGGCATCTGCTCAGGCAGGGCCATCCCAGGGCACAGGGCACAGGATTGTGTCCAGATGTTCTGGAATATTCCCAGTGAGGGACATCCCACAGCCCCTCTGGTCTCTGCTCAGGGCTGGCACTGCCCAGGGCAGGAGCTGTGCCTCCTGTGCAGGGAATTGCTGGGATCAGCCCCTGCCCGTGGCTCTGGGGCCATTGCTGGGCCTGGAGCAGAGCCTGGGCC
>VXBQ01005597.1:143313-161504 GCA_013400175.1 Phainopepla nitens
CAGGGACACCCAGGGACAGACAGGGACACCCAGGGACACCCAGGGCTGAGGGTCCCTCTCAGCTGGGGCTCCTCTCCAGGGCTCGGCTCCCTCAGCCCATTCTGGGCACGGAGATGCTCCAGGCCCTTCAGCATCCAAGAGAGAACCGTGTGCCAGTGCCAGGCCAGCCCATCCCATCGGGAGACATTTCTGCTGGGGCAGATGAGTCACCTCTGGAGATGCTGCTCCCTTTCTCCTGCTGGAAAGGGGCCTGGATGGCTGCCCATCAACAACATCTGGAGTGCAACACGAGGTGTGAGTGACCCCTCCAGAGTGGGACACGCAGAGGGCCGAGCAGGAGGCAGTTTAGGCCAACAGGGGCATCCAGAGCAAGCAGCAAACCCCAGCTAAGCTGGAATTCCATGGTGTGGGCCACAGTTCCCTGGGCAAGCTCCATAATAACAACAGCCACTGACCACACAGCATCTACCAGGTCCCCCTGGCTTTTGCACCAGCTCGAGTACAGAACACTTTGCTGATAAAAACCCTTGAGAATATTCAGCTCTCTTGCTTATCACCTGTCTTTCCCTTTTCTCCACTGAGAACACTTGAACCTTAAACACTTTTTAAGGACTTAAGAAATTTTGAGAGCTGCTTTCTCAGTTTTTTATTAAAAATGAAAAAAGATTTAGAAGAGTCATAACACAGATTGTGTGACTTCTGGACATAATCGCATGGATACAAATCATCTGAAGTTAGGGGAGAATTATTCACATTTATGCCCTCTCCTATCCAGGTTGATTCTCTGCCTTTCTGTCTCTTTTGCTGGTTTTTGGATGCAGGTATTTATTTACCTCACTAAAAACCCATACAATACTGCTAGTAATTGTCTATTTAAGTGTCTATATTTCTTCACTGAAAGCTGCATTTATTGTTGAGGTATGCCTGGTATATGCAATGTCACATATTTCTTCTTGTTTTATATGTTATTCCATGGAAGCTCCATGTATTGATAAACATACAGAGATTCAAACACGTTATGTTCATCATTAGGATTAAACCCTAGGGGTGAAAAAAATTGCATTTTCTGTGTGTCAAGCTACGGTCACTGGCATTAATTGATTCATTTATTTGCAGAAAACAAAAAAATGGAAAAAGTCAATTGCCACACAAAAGTACATGGAAGAGAAACCTGCAAAACAAGGTGTTACACTCATTTTCCTGGCAGTTGTTTCAATATATTTGAGACTGCACATCAGGGGAGTCGCCTCCTTTTTTGTTTTGTTTTGTTTTTCGATCTAATTATAAAGATTGATGTGTTTTCGTGGTAGAGAAGAAATCTTGGATAGACTAGTGGGTTTCTAGACTTCTGCAGGTGTATACTGGAAATTCAATATGCCTTTGTAATGAGGGATGAAAAAGATTTGGCAGCTTAGGGAAGCATAAAACATAGTTTAAAATTCTGGTTGACTGGAACAGGCTGCAGTAGTTAATGCTGTATTGCACAGCATGTTATTCCTGTTCATCCTTGTTTAGCTTTCTTCAGCTGTTAACAGCTCAGGGGAGCATAATAAATTAACCCTATTGCTTGGACTAATGAGTCATCATTCTCTGCTTTTTGTTCAGTTCTTGCTTGGTGTTATCGTCCAAATTCTTACAGGCTGCCCAGGAAAGTGACAGAGTTAGTGTCTATCACAATTTTTGTCTCATTTATTAAATACTAACCTGGCCAGGGCATATGTGAAACACACTACAAGAAAACAACCAGAAAGACACTGTACTTTTATAAAAACATGTACTGATTTACACTGCCTTTTTTTTTTTTTTTGGTACTGTTGTGACAGGTTTAAACTGCGTGCTCAGAGATCTTCCACTTAGAGGCACACAGAAGTGTGAAATATGTGGGTCTCAATGTGCTCTCATAACCCACTGCCATCCTTCCAAGCAATTCCCTGAAGGAATCACATTCCCTCAGAGAGTTTAAATGTTGTTAGGAATAGTTCATTTAAACCAGTGGCAACCTGTGGTTTCTATGTGGCTTGTGAGCAGTTTGAAGTGTGGCTGTCCCCACAGCATGGTGTGACTGGAACATCCATCCAGAACTGTGCTGGTGCACGAGGCACCTGTGGGAAGCAATCGGGGTTCCTGGCTGAAGGGGACAGTGACAAATGGCCTCAGGCCTCTGCTGCATCACCAGCAGTGATGGAACTTGTAGGTTTTCTGCAGAGAGCCACACTCACAGCCATTTATCCTCAGTTCTTTAAAGCAATATCCATTTATTGCACATCTTCCCCCGGTTTGGAGAGCCTTTCCAGGCTCCTGGCTTGTAGGGGTTTCATTTTTTAAGTCTCGCATTGTGATAAAAGTCAGAATTATCTGAGTCAGAAAACGTTTCACCAGAACTGCTGAGAAGTTGGAGTTCCTGAAAATTGTGTGACGAGGCCCAGGTCAGTGCCTTGTGATCAGTGCAGTGTTAGGCAACACACAGCTGTTAGTCCAAGGAAATGATGTTCCAATCACTATGTGGGATATAATCATATATACCACATTATAATTAGCTTAAAAAACAAAAAAAACCCCAAAAACAAACAAGCCAAACAAAAAACCTGACCACTTTTAGAGTGTGGGAACTACTTTTAACATTAAATTTACCTCTGCTATGATTTGAATTAACAACATTGACTTCTCTGCCTTTTTGGAAGCAGTTCCTGTATGAAAGAAATCTCTTTGGTTTGTCAGAGAAAAAAAATTTGAGAAAATATTGTGACAACTGGAAATATAATTGCTTTCATTTTGTACCATTCTACAGAGTTTTTTCCAGTGCTGGATAGACTTGGCTGTGATAGAGACTGTAGGGGGAATGACAACTTTGTTTCCATAATGCTGGAAGGAGTCAGATGTTCAAAGTTCATTAAAATCTTTTCTTCTCTTCGGAGCTTCACTGGTGTGCAGTGTGCAAGCAGGATTTTGTTCTTAGGCTCTGTAGAACTATTTTTCTTTCTCTTCTACCCTATATTGCTGAATGTGTCATCACATTGCAACCAGGTGTCATTGGGGTGAAAGCTCTTGTGTCAGAATAGACTGGATCAGGCTGGGAAGGACAAACCTTAAGCAGTCATCCCCTGGAGCATAACTTGGAGAACTTGTTCTTCTTCTTCCTGCCTGTCATAGCCCAGCTGTAAAGCTTGCTAGATCATAAGACAAGAGGGAAGAAAGGTAGGGAAAAGGTGGCTCATTTTTGACTGAGAGCAGTTAAATTTACAATTTTGCAGAGGCCAGCTTATCCCATTTTAAATGGGAAGGGCACAGAGCCCAAGTGACACTTAAATGTCCTTGAAATACCATCTGACATTGTCCCTGTGCTAAATGCTTGCACAGAGTCCAAAGGGATAATTCAGTGCTCACTGTGAGTCACCAAACCCAGGGAATCTCCATCCTGGCCTTTGAATGTCTCCTTGGTGCTGTTCCTGGAGGGCCAGGAGGACAGAGGTGAGAGGGAAAGTGCAGCTCCCAGGTCCTTTTGAACTGAAGAAAGCAGTGCTGCTGCTGGCAGCCCGGCAGCAGGAGAACATTTGGAAACTGTGCTAGTTTGTTCCGCTCATTACACCCAGTTCTTTCCAGTCAGCTGCTTATCCATTAGCTTAGGAAGTACAGGAATCACCTAGAGCTATCCCAGCTTTTTTTACTGCACATTTACAACATCCATCTCCCTCTTGCTTTTGTGGCTCTCCTGCCATTTGTCATCTCTCTCATTTGAGGAGAGATTATTTGCCAGCCGCTCTGCCAGAGGGAGTGTTCTAGGCAGGGAGGAGCAGCTGCGCTGCCCACAAACTCCCAGACCTCTCCAAGGAGTAAGTGTGTTAAAAGAAACGATGTGCAATAAACTGGAGGTGCAATAAAAACCCCGTGCAGATGGAACTGCATAGAAGCAAAATGCATAACATAAAAAAATGTAAAAATCCCTAAATAGCTGCTGGAACTTCACAGGTCTTCAATATTTTTCTGCAAACACCACTATGGTGCAGTGACACCTCATGCATCACATTGATTTCATTGCTTGCCAAATAAACCAAATCTTTCAGAGAGCTCCTGTGTCATACCTTGAAGTCCTTTTTCTCTGAATTCCTTTTTCTCATCATCCTTCATTTAACTTGAATGGAAGAAAACTCTTCCTCTCCCTGAGGTGACAATCTCAGGCCTTTATTTCAGAAAGCATCGATGTATATTTCCAAGCCTGCCTTTATTTAATTAATAAATGAAACTCAAGCATATGTTTAAGCAGATATTTTGTACTGATGGGCTTGTGAACTAAGGATTAATATTACTGGCTAATATTCAGGATGTGCTGAAGGGCTGTTGTGATCTGAGGACCAGCAATTTGAAGGTGAACCAGGATGCCCAGAAAGGCCCGAATCTGTTGGAAATAAGAAGGAGGGGAGAGGATGTGGGAAGTGACTGGTACTTTTGGATAGCCTCACCTTGCAATGGGTTGTGCTTACAGTTCAGAGCTACCATAAATTATCAGTGCTGTCCTGTTTTATTAAACGTGGAGAATCTGAAATCCCCTTTGCTCTCTCTGTGCTAACCCTTTAGTCATCCTCCCATATATTTGGAGAATAAAAATCCCTGCAGCTGGAACATGTAGCATTGGCTGTGGGTTTTTGTCCAACAAAGGCTGGAGGAACACAGAGTTCAAATGAATACATGTTTTGTTGAATTTCTGGCAGCTTTGCATGAACAGACTAGAAAGAATGACAGGCTGTGTAAGTCAGCATAACAAAATGTGTGTTTCTGGTGACGTACAGTTGTTCTGAAAGTGGGTAACAGTGTCCTAGAGAGAGAGAAGAAGCTGTGCTTGGGGTGTTTCCTTTCTCTGTGTTGGTTGATATTCTGCTTCCAATGATGTGTGTTTTAGTGGACCGTAGGATCCAGTTTAGGAATACACTTTGTCGGTGAAATGATGATGATTAGCAGTGGAAATGCTGTCAATGTCTTAGAAACAAACATTTCTTGATAAGAATTTTTTCTGTGATTTTTCTAGGGGTTAAACAAAGGATTGAAAAAGGAATGTGGCCCTAATGTCAATGTAGCAGTAAAAGCCTGGTCAGTGATCCTAAACACTTTTAATTTAAAATATTATCACAGTCTCATTATTTCTTGCAACACTTACTCAAGAGTTAAATTTTATAGTTCAGCACCATATCTTCTTCCATTAACATATAATTTACCAGTCATGTATTTCACGATGATGTGAGCATGTATCTTACCAACAAAGGTTCTGGCCAACAATAGCATCATTTTTTTCATAAGTAAGAGGAAAAATATTTTAAAAATAGGTTTAGATAAACCAAAAAGACAATAGAAGTTTGACTGTTTATGGGGAAGAAATAGGCAGTAGAAAAAAATTGTTTAAGTACGTCCTTTGTGAATACCAAGCCATAAATTGATGTTAATTTCTCTACAGTGGTGGATGGTGCTTTTGAGTTGGAAGGGACTGTAAAGCTCATCCAGCCCCACCCCTGCCACAGGCAGGGACAACTTCCACTACCCCAGTTTGCTCCAGCCTGGCCTTGGACATTTCCAGGGATGGGGCATCCTCAGTTTCTCTGGGCAATCTGTTTTTCCCACATGACAAAATTGGACATGTTGGTCTCCTTGTGGATTAACTCCCATTTATAGAAGAGAGGCAAGCTACTGCTTTTCCTATCCTTTGTCACCACACCAGACTGAACTTTCTCTGTATAATAACCAGCAAAACTGTTAAGTCTGATTTGGGGCCTCTAGTTTTTCTAAATATAGAGCTAGTAAATAAAATATCTGATAATAAAATTGCTGATGTTGACTCTTGACCTTTTGGGGGTTAATATTGTGTTAGTCATTTTTGTCTGTGACTATTTGTCACTGCTTTAAAGCAATAATTTTTGTTTGCTGCAACATTATTCTGAAATGCAGAGAGTTTCAGGTTTCAATCCCATGAACACTCCTTGGAGGCTACAAAGCACATACTGGTCCTGATTCTCTGATTTGCTGCCAAAATGTAATCATCTGTTGTTTCTCAGTGTGCTGATGGCAGTTTAGAGTAAAAAAGGAGAATTTGATACCCCCAAGAACAAATTCACTGTAAGGAATTCACCGACTGCCCAAAAAAGCTGTAAATATGTTTTATATTTAGAATTTTTGTATCATCATAAAGGGCAGACTGTGATTTGCTTTAATCAACAAAACCTAAACCCCTGAATGCAGTATTTTCCTTTCACTGGGGAAAGTGATCATCCTGAGGGTGATCTACTGGAAAAGAAAGTCACACATTCCCACTGGAGTGAATGAGATAAATGTGACGCTCACGTGTGAAGTGTGGCAGGAATTTCACAACAGGGCTGCAAGAACGCTTAAAACTGCTCTGCCAATGTGACTTTCTGGTGAAAACACCCAGCAAATTCAGGACATCTTTGCTGCATTGGAATCGCAGTTGTTTACAGCTCGAGAATACCTCTTGGGTTCTCTCAGTGCAAGGCAAAATTAAATTTTAGAAGAAATGGGATTCAGGAGGTTTTCTGTTAACTCTCTCTCACGTGCTTTTTCATTTCCTCCTCGTTTCTTTCCCGTCACTGTCACCAGATGTTTGTGGGAAGCACGTTTTCAACTCTGGGTGATTAAAATTGCAATTTAGGTCTCAACTAGAAAGCCAAGTGCTTTAAGTGCTCTGTATGGTCCATAAGTCAAATGGAAAACTGTAACTGTTTATACATTGAAAGTGAGAAAATTTGACGTGGTTTATTCCAAAGTAGATCGTGTGAAAGATTCATGTTGGTTTCAGTGCCTTTCTGTCTATAAGTCATCAAAACAAATCATCAGCACAAGGGATAAACTCTGATCACTTGTACTTCCCTCAAATGTCCTCTTGGCAAAGTGCAGCCTTCTTCAAGAGCTTTTATATAAGAAAAACTGAAGCATTTTGGCACAGAGTGCGTTACAAACATGAACACCCCCAAAAAAATACTTTTTTCCAAATTCTGTGCTTTATGATGCAGTTGCATGGGCAGTTGCTCATGCACCTTGCTGCATGAATGAATATCTTACAAGTTCATGTTATTGTTGCATTTTAAAAAAGTGGTACCACTCAGTAAGCAATTTATCATCATAGTCCAATACTGATTTATCTGTACACAGCATCTGAGAAAACACACTTAAAATGCTTTGAACTTGAGAAGGAAGACATCTGGAAACCCTTGTGGCTGCACTATATTCTACATTGTTTCCATCTTATTTTCCTGGTGTGCGAGCCCTTGACAGATGAAGTTGTGGAGAGGGATGTTCCTTGTCTGGAAAAGAGAAAGAAGGAAAAAAAACACAAAAAAACCCAAAAGTCTGCACACTCTCAGCAATTATTTAAATTGAAATTACAGCCTGTACTCCCAAACTCAATGCCACTTGGCAGCTGCCAGGTTGATGAGGTGCAGCAATTAATGAGTTAGTACTTGTTGGGTAGGCCATGGAAATCAACAACTGTGTGCTCATCCTTTGCCTGTTCCATGTAGAATAAGATGTTGGATTTCATTTGTATCTGAAGAAAGAAGAGCTATTCACCTGGTTATTTATCAGGCTTTGGTCTTTTAAAAGCAGGGTTCTGGTCCCATAAGGAGAGGGAATGCTCAGTTTTCATACCACTGCCTGGCTGTGTGCAAAGCTCAGCTACAAAGTCCTGCTTTCCGTGCAATGCTGAAGCCCTGCATTTGTTTAAAATCTGGCCTCGTGCTCAGGGATGTTTATACTGAAATCAAACATAGAAGATGGCACCATTCCTGTCCCAAAGAGATCCCTAAAATCAAAAGCAAAGCACTGTAAAATAAAACCAGTGGTTGTTTCTGGCTCTAAATTTTAACCAGAGCAGGTCTAGTAGTTATAAAACATTGTCCTGTATATAGTGTAATACAGTCTGTGTTAGACTGTTCTTTATCAATGGTGTCAACTAGGACTAGACAAACTTTTTTTTTTACTGAAATATTCAACAGATCTGTGTGTGTATATATACACAGTATATTTTTCCTGCATGTTATGTGTATATGTATTTATAGAGAGAGATCTATCAAATTAGGCACACATCCACACATGCACTGTGCACTTCAGGAACTCAGGTACTAATAAGACAATAAATTACCATTGCAGCTGGTAAAGGCTGAGCATTTTCCCACTTCACTGTTGAAATGAGTAGGTCATATGATAACTGGACTAATCTGGACTGTACTGTCACCACCCAGCTGGGAGTCCCCAAAATCTTTTGAGCTCTTCAGCAGAAGTCATGTGTAAGGCTTTTCATCTGCTCTTTGAATTTATGGGTGCTGAGGGACTGGAGCTTTTTGCACTTGCCCAGATTACCTCAGGTACTTTTGGAAGCAAGTCTGCTTGGAAAAAATTATCAGGTCAGGTTAAAGATAGAAGTGAGTGAAACATGAAAAGTCATTGCATTTTGCATTTAAAAATGTCTAAGTGAACCTTGGAAAATACAGGTTTGCTTTCCCCTTGACCCCAAATCTTCATTAATCTGACTCTACACCTGATAGGGGTATAGGAAGTTACAATTTAGATGCACCATGCTGCTGTTTTTACACTGGATTTGGGCACTCCCTTTTCTTCCCTGATGCACTCTGATTTTGGGATGCTGATCATGTGCAGTTTTGAAATGTAAAGTGGCAGAATAGGAGAGAGACATCCTTATTCCTTTGGATCAGCTCCTATGCTCATAACCTGTTGCTAGAACACATCTTTCTCAAAAACCAGATGTGAGGCATTTAAAAGATTCACACTTTATTTCTATTCTAAAATGGAAAGGAAAAAAATCCTTTCAATATTTCAGTAGTAAAGAGGGAAAAGGAGGATACAGTGAGTAGAGACAGAGAAGCTTCTTCAAAAGAAGAGGTAATACAGGATTGTATCTGACAATAAAAGGAGCTTAGAGACAAGATATTTTTTTAAACACTTTAGCCACATTAAAACTATCTCTCTTCATAATGGAGGGTGTTATTAACGGAATGTTTTTACAGTACACATATTATATACATTATCTCTAGGCTGCACAGGTTTTAAAGGCAGTGCCTCAGTGCAGAGACGTGGGTAGAAAGGGAACACAGCCTTGAGTGTGCAAAGCACCAAGCTTGAGGGGAAAAGAAGAACTGCTCTGTTAAAACTCTTAGAAACCAACGTGGTTTGCAGGTTTTGCTCGCCAAGGTTTGGATGTGAAAAAATTGTAGCCAGAGAAACCCCACTCCCTTCAAACACAAAGGTGAGGAGGCACTCACCCCAAGAAAATTCATGGAAAAAGAGAAAAATAAATCCATGCAGGAGCAAGGCCTGTGCTCCTGCAGAATGCTTTGCTATTGAGAGGAACAGGTACAGTAAATATCTGCCTTAGGGAACCCAAAATGGAGCACTGCTTGCTGAAACTTGCAGCCTCTGGGGCTGGAGCTCCTTTTTCAGCATGACAGGGAGCTTGCACGAGCAAGACACATTCCCCAAGGAGCTGGAAAGGTGCCAAGGAGCCCCAGTTTGGGTAGGATTTTGCTGACTGTGTGAAGAGATGAGCTTGGGAAGGAGGGTGGGCCCACACGCGCTCGTGTGCGTCAGAAAGACGCGCTCGGCGGAGTGGGGAGCCAGGAAATGTTGGGGTTAGTGAAGCACTGCATCTGAGCAGAGTGTGTTGACTTTTAATCCACTCAAACTGAGGTTTTGTTTGGTGTTTGGTGAAGTGGGACAGCAGAGCACCACATTCTACTCAGTGAGTAAAGCCTGACAAGTGTTGTCCTGTCCACTCCGCCGTTGTGCTACTTGTGTTACAAAGCAGAGACTGAGGTGGCCTTTCCAGGTCATATCCTACGTAACTATTTACTAAATATTTAATTTATTAATTGATAGGATGGGTAAGTAATAACGTGCTTCCAATAGTATTCCCAAATACAANGGAAGGAAGGAAGGAAGGGTGAGTGTTAAAACACTTTTAAATTCAACATCATTTCACAGTTGAGGTGCAAAAGGAAAATTTGGTGTAGCCTTTATACCCATGAAAGAAAGGAATTCTTTTGCAGTGAAACAATTGTAATCAGAAAAAGAAAAGCCAAGCACATCCTAAGAGTTCGAAGTAAACCCTTCTGAGTCATCCAAAATAGTTCTCACATAAATAATTAAACAGCTGTTAAAATAGATTCAATTGTTGTTTACATTTAGTAAATTCATTGGTTCAAAAGACAAATCAATCAATCATCTTAGAGTCAAAATGGCTATTGTAACATAATTTTTTGTTTCACTTTAGATAAAAAGGTCTTTCACAAAATAAATCTTTTTTTGAGAAAAAAGTAAAAAGACAGATTGTAAGGAAAGTGTCCAAAATGACCGGAATGCCTCGGACAGAAATAGAAAAGACCTATGTCTTTTACATTATATAAATATATATATTATTACATAAATATAATATCATTTTTGCCTTCAGGAGACAAAAACTAAATAGAGTTTCATCCTTGTTAATTCCAAAACCTTAGTGTGAATATATCAATTAAGCTTTACTGTTAATTTGGAGAGCAAGTTAAATAAGGTATGTTCATAATTTTGCTAAGCACAGGCATTTTATCCACATCAATTTTCTCAGTACCTTGCCAGTAGCACAGAGAATTGTGGAATCCCTATTTTATTTTGAAATCTGAACTGAGACCAGATAGGAATTAAATTTAGCTGTGCTCGTTGGCTAAATGAATATCTGTCAGGTAGATTCCCAGTACGAATTAGATAATAATCTCTGCAATAATTACCTGCAATTACTCCATTACCTTAGGGAACCAGAAAGATAAAAGCCCGTGAAAGCATAAATTGTGCGCTACAGATTGTTGCACAAAATGCACACCAGCTATTAAAGGATGGGAAATTACTTGTTATATGACAAAAAAGTGCATTCCCACAGGCCTTGTGGTTAATTAAATATTCAGTGTTTGACTTCAACCAACACCAGAGATAAGTATAGCAAACCAAACTGACAGCTCTGCATGTGATAAAACTGGAATTCATTGCATTTGGGACAAGTTTTGTTGTATTTTTTAGTTAATGACCAAGCTATCATATCTGTCAAACTGGTATCAAAATTATTAGAAATGTAAATGGAATTTAAAAAGCAGTCAATTAAGTGGACACAGATAAGGGCAAGGGGGTAGTGTCTGTGAAATAACAGCACTTAGCCAGATGTTTCCATGCCAAACCAGATGGAAGCTGCAGTCTTATTTATTTTTTTAGCAGAATGCAGAGTCTAAGTTGGAAGATTTATTACTGTATTCATAAAGACACTTGTGAGTCATTTTTTAAAATTAATTGGTCTGATTGCCAACAGTAGTATGATTATGGCGAGTGGGGCCATCAACTGCCCAGGACTTTTCCAGATGGGCTCAGAGCATGGCCCGTGGTGGTTAGCAAGGGGCAAATTAATCCAAGGTAAACTTGTCCACACCTTCCTCTCTGACACTCACATTTCAGCAATGAAAGGTGAAGGTTTCCTTGCCTAATGTTATGAGAGATGCCCACATTAAAAACAGAGGGATTAATTTGAGTCACTTTTCAATGTGGGGTTTGTACTGTGAGAGAACTGTGGATTTATTTGTCTGAGTCCCACTTGTACGACTGGGAGAGTTTTATGTTTCCTCAGGGGTCACTCACAATTCCAATGTATATTTGCTCCACATAATCACACATGGGAGGTAGCAAAGTGCAGGAGAGCCTTAATTAGCATTGAATTAGTGCTTCCTCCTACATTTTGACCCCACTAACCTGACCTGAGGCCCCTGTGTGTATCATGCAGCTGCCCAGCTGGGCCAGCTTTTCTCTGATGATCAGTTTCTCCCTTTCCTGGAATTCCTCTTAAAATTTCCACAGAGGGGAATACTTTTCCTCTTAGAAGCTCTGGCTCCAGACTATCTCTAGGTCTGTTTTGTTGACTGATGCTGGGGTTTGTGCTTCAGCCACACTCCCTTGCTCAGCTACATCTTTTGTATTTCTGGCTTGAATTTTCTAAGCTGTCAAGGCAGAAGTGTCCAGAGAACATTGCTAAATATTTTTTCAGGGCTGGATTAGATGCAGGCACAGATCTGTGTAAGTGTTCATGCCCAATAACAGCTACCTGAGGTTTTTTTTGTGGCATTTCTGACTCAGATTTGTCAATCTGAAGCCATTCCCCCTTGTCCTGTTGCTCTAAGCCCTTATAAATAGCCTTTCCATCTTGTTTCCCATAAAAACAGATTATTTTCACTTAAACCAGGACAGATTTACCCTGTTTTCTCCTGGAATCTTTTATAGATGCAAACAAAGGGGAGATACAGCAGAGGAAATTAGGAACAGGCACTTCTGTGAGTTCAGTGTCCAGAGATAAGCTACACAAAGGGTTACAAATTAAAGAGGCTCACCCTTTGACAGGTAGGAAAAGTATGAAAGCAGTGTAATCTGAAAGCCATGGCAAAAAATAATAACTGCAGATCCCTGTAAAACTCCTGAAAAAAATTACTATCAGCCACTGCTGCTTCCAGAAAGAAAATAAAGGAAATGTATAGATGTAAGGTTCTTTTGTTCTTTTCCAGGAGTGTGTTTTTTTCTTATCTTGTGGCTACAGCTTTCTCTAAGATAAAATAATTCCAAACATAAGGTTAGTATTCTGATATCACAAACTGCATCATGAGAACTATTTAAAAGTCTGTCTAGGGGGTTTGGCTCTGAAAATTTAATTAGCAAAATCTGCTAATTTTCTTCGAAGCTGCTATGTTTTTGAAAAGGATATAAGGATAGCTTTGATTTTGCCTAAAATATTTGCTATTTGCAGAAAATTATTTTTCTTAACTTTATTTAAAGATAAATATAATAGCTTCATAGCCCTAGTTTTCTAATTTGAGATCTTCTGAACTATGTATTGAAGAATAATGGAAATATTGTCTTTTTTCTCTCCTGTCCTATAATAATTTGACCATTTCTAAACAACATAATCTCCCTGCATGAAAAAACATTCTCAGAACAATACTTTACTGCAGAATTTGCTGAAATATGAGGACACAACAGGAGCCATGTAGGCTCAGAGCCTCCTGGTAGCAGGCAATTCATTTTTAGATTGAGCCTTTTGTCCCTTGCCCTGAGTTTTGTGTGGAACCACTTCTGATGTTTGACCCCAGGAGACTTGTACTCCTTCCAAACACTTTGGGGAAGCTGTGGTCAGACATTCAAACCATGCTGTTGAAGGGCTGGTGAAAGATAATAAGCCTCATTTTGTCTGCAAATGTTACGAGTTTTCTCTTGCCAATCCTTTCTGTGTCTTTGATCTTTTAAGGAAATTTTGGCTTAATAAAGAGGCCAGCTAAAATGATCTTTTAGCAGAAAATCTGCTCTTTTGAAAAAGTGAGATTTTTTTTTGGGAGAAGGGTCTGCAGAAAATACTGATCTGAAAATATTGTTTCATGGTTTACAGGAGCTGAGCTGAGTGTCATAGATTGGTGACATTTCTGGGGGTCAGTTTTTTTGTGTGGACTTCTTTTGGTGATACCTTACCCAGAGAGCACTTCTATTAACATTTTATAAAGCAGACACACCTGCTGCCCCACAAACACTTCACAAACAGACCATGGTAAAATAAGAAAGGCTTTAGGTATCCTTTTTTAGTAGTGAAAGAAGCCTTAAATTTATTTTCTTTGCAAATCAGTCCTCAATGCAGATTTCTCCGGGCTGGGTTATCCCAGTGGAAAGTGTGAGCAGCAGAAGTGCAGCCTTCCAGATGTCCTAAAGTTTGCTGTTCTGTGGTCCTTAAACACTTTGCAAGTAATTCTCCAAAGGTCTCAGAGTCAGAGAAACACGGACATATCAAAGGGGCTTTGCCAGCATTGTCATGTTAAAAGCCACCCACAATGAACTTTTGATGTCATCAGAGGTTTCCATTTCCGTAGGAATCTCTGTAGATCATGAGGCTGCCAGCACGGATTCAGTCTGGGTAGCAAATGATGAATGGGAAGCTGCTGCTTCCACGTTTTCTGCTGCTCGAGACACATTTTAAGGCAAAGTGACAGCTCCAGAATCACACTGTGTTCCTCGGGCTTCTCGGCGAAAAACAAGATGAAAAAAGAACCTGTCTCAGTCCCCTGCCAGACGTGGAAATATCTGTTCAGAAGAGCAGCCTCCAGTGTTCTGAGGGCCAAATACCAGGTACAGGCTGAGTGGGTGGGGAGTGTCTGCAGGATGCTGCAGCCAGACATCAGGCAGCAGCAGTGCTGTTGGAATATTGCTCCTGATGCTTTGTGGGTTCAGAGCCAGGAGGAAACTTGTGACCCACCACCAGTGAGATCCCCACAAAACTAAAGGCAAAGTTCCTCTCACCTCTGTCCCTAGTAGGTATTTATTGGTTTCAAGGTACCTGGATAAAATGCTTGGAAATTTCAGAGGGATGTGGAGACACTCACGCAAAATGTTTCTATTTTCTTACTGTTCATCTCTTTCCCAGGGTCATCTGAGGCCGTGTAGAACATGTACAGCCATAAGAGAAATTCCTGGAAATATGTTTCCTTATTATTACATGGTCAAATTGCACCTTGCAGGGCAATAATAGATATAATAATATTCTGCCTGGTGTTTTATAAAGGCACTGCTGGGGGATCACAATCTTGAGCTCCCTTGGACCTGGTGAAGCAGGGAGTTCCCCTCTGGAAAGACAGAAACCCAATTTCAGTGCATGTGGCCATCTTAAGCTTTTGCCAGGAGAAAGGTGCTGTGATTATAGCAAAAACACTGTAGGAGAAATTCTTTTGGGAAGAATAATCATGCTAACAGAGCAAAGGGACTCAAGGAAGAAGACACAGTGGTTATGACTGCAATTACAGGGGCAAGCAATAGCTATTTTCCAGCATTACAAAAGCCATATATATCCAAGATTCCAGATGCTCAATGTCATAAAAAAAACCTGGATTCTCTATGTCAGTGTCATGTAAATGACATTTTCCTTGACAGAGACACAATGGAGTTAAACCCTCTCCACAATTTTGAAGTACCAGGGAAGAAAGTAAACAAAAGCAGTTGCATTTAGGACATCCTGGATGAATATTGGAAAATATAAACCAGTCCAGCAGTAGCAGTTAGTCACTAGATATCATACAATTAATGAGCTTGAAATGAGTAAGGGCACTCCGTTACACCACCACACTGATTTAGAAGGCAGAATGAGGCTATATTGTTTTTTTATGTCATGAAAGTTGCAGACTTGGATAATGAAATGTCAGAGCAACTCTGCTCTTACAGCTCAGCTGTTTCTTGCAGCCCTGCTTTTCTTTTCAGATTTGCTGTTAATTCCACTGAAATTTGACCCAGAGGAATTTTGTGCTACTATTTCAGTAACATAAAGACCTTGAGTGGATTGCAAAATTGTTCTAGGATATTGCCTCTTTTCAACAATGTTTCTTCCCTATAACAACTTGAAAGCAAACAAAATGAAGAGATAAATCTATGAAACATAAATATGGGAGTGCCCCATGGAATTAAATTATATGACAAGACCTCAATTCTCTGTGCCAGCCATTGGAAGAGAGAGTGCCAAGTGAAGAATGAATGGTGGAAAATTGGCTTTTAAGTAATTGTAAAGGAAAACAGAGATTGCAAGAGACTGTCATTAAAATGTGGGCTTTTAAAAATCAAAAGCTGGTTGCAATTTTGACAATTCTAAGTTGGCAGGTGGCTGCAGACAAAATTACACTTTTCATCTGCTCTGGAAATAGTAGTTAATAACTCTTAGGCATTTCTTGCCTGTGGGACTCCAAAAACAAACCAATGTGCCCAGATGAGATAGTAATGGGTGGTTCATGAACAGTGGTGCCAGTATGAACCAACTCAGAGCAGTGTAGTAACAAAAACTATTAGTTATATAAAATTGTTTGTAGATGAAGGACACCATGGAGGAAGTGAGCATGAGAACAGAGGAACCTGGTGAGATCTATTTAATTGACATTGGGATAAATGGTTTCTGAAGAAGCAGAGAGTTTTTTGTAAGATGCACTTCTGTCTCTTCTTCGCTGGGAAAAAAATAAAAATGAGGGGGGAAGAAGCCTAGACTTGCAAAGTCTCTGCTTGCCAGCTGAAATTCCATATATTGCCATTTTGGGGAAGAGAGAGAGCTCTGGGGCGTACCATGAGCTGTAGATCTCCCATGAATGCAAGGCAAGACACTCAACTTGTTCTGGGTATCCTGGGGAAGGACAGTCACAGTTGTGCCCCCTTTTCTTGTGTGGCAGGCACTGCTGTCACTGCCTACAGGGGTGGTTTGAATTCCAGGGATCCAAGACCTTCAGCTGACAACAACCGACCACCCTGGCCTATGTGACATGAGAGCTAGAAAATCGTTCCTGCCCTGGCCCTCACAGTTTGGTCATTCTTATGATCACAGCCTCTCGGAGTTCTCAATAAGCCATGTATGACTTCTAAACACTGTGGATTTTGGGGAGGGGGAAATAGCTGTGCTTTTTGACTACATCTTTTTTTTTTTTCTTTCTGAGTCTTTGGCTTGGAAAGCTTGATGGAGTAACATATAAAGAATGCTGTGGAAAATGTGGAATGAAAGCAGCTTTACCTTGTTCTTGGATGAACGGGAGCGGATGAGTCAGTAAAGCATCTTCATATTTCTCTTGTTCTGTTCAGATAAACGTTCTCAGTTAAAAACCCCAGAGATTTTGCCCAGACTCTGACTTCAAGTCTTGCCCACTGCAGACCTGTTCACTCAGTGAACAAAACTTTTGTTTAGTCTCAAAATAAAAGCTCATCTTTAGTTAGTGCGTGGTTCAAAGGAAAGGGTCCAGGCACAGCAAATATCCTGCATGCACTCAGTGAATTCATGAGGAACAGATGTCATTTGCAGTCAGAAACAAGGGGAGGCACATTTTGAATTATTTAAGCATATGAGAGCAAAGAACAACCAAAAGATAAAAAAGAAAGTGTTTTTGCTCTGTTAGTCCAAATTGTATTTTCTCATAGTCTTTGAAAATCCTGCTAGGAAAGATTAATAAGATGTCCTGTGCAGTGAGGCACTGGAGCTATGTGAGGATTCTGTAGTGCCACAAAGGTGATAAAGGGACTGCAGCATCTTTCCTATGGAGACAGGCTGAGAAAATTTGGGCTGTTCAGCCTAGAGATGAGAAGATTGTGTGGAGACCTCACAGCACCTTCCAGTGTCTGAAGAGACCTACAGGGAAGGCAGAGAGGGACTCTGCATTAGGAACTAGAGTGATAGGACAAGGGGAAATGGCTTCAAACTGAGAGTAGATTTGAATTAGATATTGAGAAGAAATTCTTGACTGTGAGGGTGGTGGAGCCCTGGCACAGGGTGCCCAGAGAAGCTGCAGCTGCCCCATGATCCCTGGCAGTGTCCAAGGCCAGGCTAACAGAGCTTGGAGCACCCTGGGATAGTGAAAGGTGTTCCTGTCCATGTGTGGTGTTCCACTGTGGGGAAATGCAAAGAGTTATTTTTAAAAGTGGATGGTCAGGAACGAAATGAACTCAAACGAGACAAGCATTGTATCTGAGAACCGTTTATTGGCAACGAAAAAAAAAAAAAACAACCACAAAATAAAAAGGAATTAGCCTACTAAAGAGAGCTGCAGGGAGAGAGCAGAGACCCAGACCCAAGGAGGGTGTGAGCAGCGGAGGTCGGGCGGTGCCGGCCGCGTCCTGAGGCGCGGCTGGGCAGAGCACCCGCGGCGGCAGGAGCGCCGGCAGCCCGGGCACGGCCACGGCGAGGATCCCGGTGGTGGAGCAGGCTCGCAGGGAGCAGGGTTGGACACAAGTGGCTCAGGCGTGGGCGCAGAGACGCCAGGCAGGGCGCTGGTCCGCGGCCCAGGGAGACAGGAGCGACAAGAGCGAGAGCAGGAGCCAGCGAGGGCAGGAGAGCCGAAAGGTAAACTGGGGCCAGGGCAAAAAAGGGTAAGACTCAAAAAAGCCCCGACTCAAAAGCAGGTTTGGGAAAGCAAGTCTCAAAAAGCCCCTCGAATCACCAAGCCTCAAAAGCACGGTATCAAAAAAGCCTCAAGTCAAAAGCCCCCGAAGAGACAAAAGCATCATCTCCAAAAGGCCGGCGGGCTTGTGGCGCAGCTCCTTTTCGTGCCGCGGCCGCTCCCGGAGCCCATCGGCCCGGCCCGGCCCTGCCCTGTGAGGGGAGCCGGCTCTGTGAGGGGAGC
>VXBQ01005597.1:161646-218476 GCA_013400175.1 Phainopepla nitens
CGCTGGGAGGGAAGCTGGCTCTGTGAGGGGAGCCGGTTCTGTGAGGGGAGCGGGCTCTGTGAGGGGAGCCGGTTCTGTGAGGGGAGCCGGTTCTGTGAGGGGAGCCGGTTCTGTGAAGGGAGCCGGCCCTGCCCTGTGAGGGGAGCCGGCCCTGGGGACAGCTCAGTGTCGCCTGTCCCTGGCAGCTCCTGCCGGGCGGAGTCCTCCCGCACAGCGGGGGCTGCTCCGAGTCTCCTCCTGCACCGGGCACACGTGCAAACCCTCCCCCGTGTGCTCCTGACAGCCACTGCTGAGGCAAAACAAGATAAACCGGCTCCTCAGCCCATGGCAGGGGTGGCACTGCGGGATCTGAAGGTCCCTTCCAACCCAAACCATTCCATGATTCCGTGATTAACCGCACTGACTGCAAAATGAGTCAGGATAAAATTTTGAGGCCAAAATAAATCACCTCTCCAAAGCCCTCTGCCCATCACAGCAAACATGACATTGCACGGGAACCTTTGCCTTTCACCTTCAGTACTTTCATGGAAAGAGTTTAAGACCGTAATTAATTCTGAAAAGCAGACAAATGCAATGACCATACATCTGATCCTATAAAAATCAAATGGGATATTCCCCTCTTGGTAACAAGATTTTTGTAAAAATCCTGATAGTTTTTAACAGGGATTAGGTTTAAATAGGAAGGTTTTTAATATTGGAAATCAGATTATTTTTGTGGTCTTTTTATGATATGACTTTTATTCCCAAAATACAGTGTTAAAAATAACAGTTTTTATAATGATCTAGAAAATTGTTAAACTCACCAGAGTTAGAAAGGCAAGAAATGAAATTAATGTATGAAGTAATTATGCTTCTCCAAGATGAAACTTTCCCCAACTAAATGGAAAAGCATCAGTTACTACACATTATGCCTAACACAGCTCTAGTGACCCTAAAGTAAATTTTGCTACATCTTATAATTTAAGTTATTGAAACTCTGAGAGTGAAACTGTTCACAACACTGTATCCAAAAGGAGTTATTTGTATCTTTAGTTTCATGTGCAAGGTAAGTGCAGAGTTAAAAGTTAAACTGAGAGTCGGGAGAATCATAAATAAAATTACAGGTGAGAGGTGCAAAGGAAGAGTCCATTTCAGAAGCACAGTACATCTGTAACTCATCGTTTCTGAAGTATTTTGTAGATTCACTGGTCAACCCTTGCCTGACTTAAAATAAATCTCATTATCATGGAAGCAGTACTGGTACTTATAGAGCTAATGCATATTTTGGGCTGAGATAGCAGCAGTTAATTGATGTATTTAGAACGAAATCTGTTGAACTGTTTTGTGTCTGTTTTCCCAAATTCTATAGCCAGTTACATTTAGTTATTAACAAAATCAAGGAGAATTGTTGCGGTACAGCAAACACCTTACCAAAACCCACCTCTCTGTGTTAGCACACTCACTTTCCAGTCACCAAGGAAAAGTAGTTCTGCAGCACTTTAGGAACCAAACTTGAACAGGGAAGTCAAAATGAGATGTGGGAAATAAAAATTGAATTTTTTTTTTCCCCCAGTGAGAGGTTGTCATAAAATGTTAACATTATTCACTAAACCAACTCCAAACAGTTGGCATTTTTAAAAACGGAGCCGGGAATGATTTTCCTGTGTGAAAAAGCCCAAAGGGATACTTTGAGTTTTTGTCCTGATTTGATATCAGGACAAAGTGTTTCAATAATGCTATTTCCTGTGTGATGAAAACCCTGGGTGTCTGTCAGTTCTTTTTAGAAAATCTGAAGAATTTCACAAAATAATACATGGAAGCAAATATTGGTGAAGAAAATCCAGCTGTGCTGCTTGCAGCAGCAGGAAACTCAGCCTGAGGGCTCCAAACTCCCTTTTACTGCAGATTAGACATAGAAGAACACATTTTTAATGCAGTGCTCAATCTCAGGAGCCAGAATAGAATTTTTTTCAAGACACTGAGTAATGCCTTAGGGGATATTTCCAGTAGACCCTTGGTTTTAATCTGCATTCTGTTTCTTAAATTCCCTTTCTTTGCACAGCTTGCACTTCCAGCACTCCTCTGAAACATTCATTGGTTAATAATTTGTTATCTAATTACTTGCAGATTTGTTTTATCATTTTCGAGAACTCGTGTGTCTTTGGAGGAGAACTTCTGAACTGTGAAATAATATTCATTGTGGTCTTACAACATATTACTAATTTGACAGTATTCTGACTGGAAATTAATCATAATACTGAGTAATAACTTTCAACTCATTTAAAATGTTGATTTGCAATTCACTTCAATTTAATCAGAGGAAAAGCTAAAGAAAGACCTGTAAAGTTTAATAACTCTTATTCCTGTTTCCCTACAAATAAGATGTCATAGAATTTGGGTTGAAAGGGGCCTTAAAGATTATCTCATTCCAACCCTCTGCCATGAGGGGTTGCTGTGTCACTTGATTTTACTTCATTTCAACCAGTAAGAAGTTGGATTTAACAATATTTCCATGCACTGACTATGAAGCACTGTGCTAAATGAAAATAATATTTTTCAGTTTTAGCCTAAAAATTCCCTCACTAGGCTTGTTTGCTGGAGAAACCCTCCCTGATTTCTCTCCAGTGCACAGCTGATTTTACAGACCAGTGACTTTTGTGTGCTGGGGGGTGGTTTGAGAAAATATGGCCAAATAAAATAAAGGCAATTTAAGTGCAGAATGGCTTCTGTGATTAAGTGTGCAAAGGAAAACAGAGAGGAAGAGTAAAGTGTAGTGACTGCACCCTTTTGCAATGAAAAGAAAGAGCTGATAAAACTATTTTGGAATCAAGGCTTTGTTAATTAATTTTTGTTAGGATAGAATAAGGATCGTTCAGCGCTGGCTCATCACAGAGAAATGAAGCCTTTTTATAGTACGGATGGCAGTTAATGATAGATTTTTTAATAGGCAGTGTCAAAAGCCTGGGCCATGTGCATTGAAACCAAGCAGCTCCTGTGTCATCTTCTATTTTCTTCAATATCTGACTTTAACTGCAGTTATGGACTCCAGCCTGATCCTGTGCTCATCTGTGAAAACCCTTTCCCCTTCTGCCAGAGATTTTCTGCCTGCCATGAAACAGGTGGAGGGAAAAAATACATGTGCTCACTGAAAATTCATGGCCTGGGGAGCAAAAAGGGCCATTCCATAGGCTGGAAACTTTCACAGATACGCAGTGGGGTTATACTGAACCCTTTGTGGCACGACACCTTCAGGAGCTCCATCCTGAAGAGAAGGAGGCACTGGCTGTCACCAGCACATGGAGACATGAACATGAACTATCCAGGGGGTGAGTGCAGCTGCTTTTCAGGTGGCTGATCACACCCTGTTCTTCCCTTGTCCAAATCAGGTCCAGATGTGCATCAGCTTGCTCTGGTCCATGCTGTATTTTTAATCCCCTTCTTACTGACCCTTAATATCCTCGCTGGTTCGTCCTTTGACTGTGCTCAAGCACTTCCATTTGTGCTTTCCACAACCTTCTGGAGCAGGGAAGGTTCTGCTGAGTTCACCTTTCCCTTATAACCCACCCTGAGGAAAATCTCTACTCTACCCATCATTTAGGTGAGGGAGGTGGCGAATAAAATGGAAAAATTTCAAATAGCCAAGTTAGAAATAGTCTGATGGTGACCTGAGCAGGATATTGATGCAGGGAAAATATGATATAATATCTCACTTTAGGTAAGTTTGCAGTGGAAGATGAAGTGACTTGAGTGTTTGTGACTACTGGGAATTACTCTCAAATTCTCCTCTTAGCATCTGGCAGAATGGACTGGAAGATTAAAATCAGGTAGTAAGAGATATTTTGCTGGTTCTGCTCCAGACAATATTGACATTTTACAATGAGAGTTGAGATAGACCTTCAAAATGTTCAATGCAAAGCATAAAAAGCTTTTGACACCTCTGCAGTTCATAAAATATTGAACTGGAACCATTTCTATATCTTAAAGAGTTTTTAATGAGTGAGGCTTAGGGTTTTCTCAGATATTATGCTTTCCTTTATGACTGGTCAAATTCCTTCTGGAAATTAGATTAATTAAAAGTGGCATCTAAAATAGTTTTAGCCCCCCTTTTTAATGTTTTCAAAACAGCCTTGAAATAACAACTTATCATATTCACCTCTTTCCTATGCATGAAGTCATCTTATTTGCAAAAGCCAGGTTAGATTTTAATAAATGCTTTCTTCTGTTAATAAATAACACATGTTCTTTTATGTATGTGCTCAGTATGTGAAAGGAGTTTTCACCTCCTTTCTGATACAAAGTCAGAAGTGTCTGGTAGAAAATTCAAGTCAGTAAATTCAGATTTCTTTCAGGAGCAGGTGAGAACTTTGGATTGTTGAAATATTATGAGTTTGATATCTAGCAGTTACATAAGTTTTATACTTCTAGTCACTGTGCAGACATTCACATTTTTAAAAATTTATTAATACATTAAAATTGTTGCATTTATTAAATGGCAATAGTCTGTGTCAAAATTCATCATTACCATTGCAAAGGGAAGTACTTGGAAGCCAGCAGCAGCAGAGATGCCTGTTTGGGTGGCTGCATTAAGGTACAGCTGGAGACAGTGGAGTCACCACAAAATACAAGGAAATCATTGGCTTGACACCAGGATTTGATTTGTGTCCATTGTCCCCACTCCTTGTGAGAAGTGCCAGCCAGTACTGGAAAGCAAACCACACCAGTCTGGTTCAGCACATTAAAATTTGCAAGCTTCTTTTTTTCTTTCTGGAAAGTTTGTGGTTTCACAGAGCTTTTAGGATACTGAATTCCTCCTTATTGTGTTTTAATTTTGTCAGGGTGCCCGGCCTAAAAAAAAAGAAAATTGTGCTTTGAGGTCAGCAGGAAGTGTGAAAGCATATTAACCTTAATATTAAATGAATTATTTGTTTTCTAGATTCTGAGCATTGCTCGGGTTTTCACCTCAAACATTTTAATTTGCATCCCATGAGAAGAATTGGAGTGGCCCATCATTTAAATTAATGCAATTGTTCTTGATAGGTTAACTTAAATATTGAACAAGTATTTACTATGCTATTCCTCCTAGCTAACAATATCTGATTATTAACTCACAGCTGCTGCATTTTAAGGTGTGACCTCAGTAACTTCCAGAGTTCCTCCAATAAAAGTTTAACTGAAAGAGAAAGATGAAGTCTACAGTTGATAAGCATTGAATTTTATTTCCATAGATGTTACTGAAGAAAAATTTGCACTTTTTTTTTGGAAGACACAATCCTCAGCTCAGTGACCCTGATCCCTTGAATTCAGAATTTTGATGTTCAGGGAGGAAAACCTTGCCCCAAATCTCAGTGGTTTGAGAAGAGAGTACCAGGTTTTCAGTACTTCATCTGTCTCTTTGAAGTAGTATCTTTGGTTTGTTTTCTGTAATAGATGGCACTAATAGCAGAAAATAAAATGTTTTTGAGAATGATATTCTAAGAATTAAAGAAAAATACAGAAAACTCAGCGCTTCAAGTGAGAAAATGTGCTTTTAGAAAAATGTGTGCTTGAATTATTCTTTACATTGAATTAGCTAAATATAATCCTAGTCTTGTGTGTCACACGGCTCCTTTCTGCTGACATGTGCAATAACAGAGCAGTGAATGCTATAAGCCCAACATTTATGTCAAAAAACTTTTGGATAATCTTCCAAAAAAGCAGGTGTTCCCCAAACCTGATGTTTAGGAAGTAAAATAATTGCACAAGCTGAAGACAGGTAATAGTGCATGAAAGCAAAGGTCTGCATCAGCTCAACTCAGCAGTGCAAGGAATTCCTGCTTAAACCTTCAGGAATGAAAAATTATGTTTTCTTCTTTATTAGGATAAGACTTGTAGGCCTCAGACCTCATTCTAACGGATGGGAGGACCTACCACAGCATGAAATACATTTTAATTGCAAACATATTTTCTCCTGCTAGTCTCTGCTTCATGTGCAGGTATAAAATGTGAAAACCATAAGAATGAAAAAGTAAGGATTTTCCACCTGGCAATATCAATGTTTTCTTCCACCTTTTTATGGCCTGTAATTTTTCAAACAAATGTTTATTGATCTGTCCAAGAACTGCACTTACTGATGAAACCTTTAAAGTTTAAATACTGACTAACTTTCCCATTAGAAGCACAGACTTCTGGAACAAGTCAGCTCCCTTTTAGGTCAACCTATAATGTTCAAAAATATGACTTTGTGTGTTGTGCTTGAAGACATAAAATCTTTTGACCATCATAATTAAGGCATGTATCTCATGGTGAGGAGTTTTTCACGGGTAACATAGCCAGGGAGAAGCTCTGGCATCTGGGTATTTTGTATTCCTGATGCAAGAGCACTGCTCTTTACTGCTGCTCTCTGTGAGTCAGGGCCTCAACTGGATTCTCATACATCCCAAAACAGTGACCTCATCTTCAGGCTATAGTGTGTGAGCGCACTTTCCCTCTCAGCTCTCCCAAAAAAAACCTTGTGGAAGCAGATACGGCTCTGAAAAATGTTGTTTTGGCTTGGATGAAGCAGCACATTTCAATGAAATTTCATTTAGCTGAGAATGTTCCGACCCGCTCTGATTACAGGCCTGTATTTTAAGCTGGTTGTGGCTTTGCCAAACATTAATGGGTTGGGCTGAAACTTTCCATGATTGTTCTCTGCCTTAGGCTGACTCTTTTGAAAGCAAAGGTTTAACCATTTTGTAGGCCAGAAAAACTGGGGCTGTTCCACCAAGGTGCAAGGATCACTCTCACACCTCCGAGGTTTGGAGGTTTTGGAGGATTTGACAGGGAGAAGACCTGATGCACTGAAATGTCTTTTGCAATTCTCAAGGAAATTCTTTTTAAGTGTAGCCTTGACAGTGTACACCTGTAAGGCAGCAGAACACTTGGCTGATAATTTTGTTCAGTGGCCTCAGCACTGGTCAAACTCGGCCTCCACCAAACTGCCTCGTGGGCTGGAGTGCAAGGGATGAAGCTTTGGGCTGGAGTGCAAAGGATGAAGCTTTGGGCTAAGTGCAAGGGATGAAGCTTTGGGCTAAGTGCAAGGGATGAAGCTTTGGGCTGGAGTGCAAGGGATGAAGCTTTGGGCTAAGTGCAAGGGATGAAGCTTTGGGCTAAGTGCAAGGGATGAAGCTTTGGGCTGGAGTGCAAAGGATGATGCTTTGGGCTAAGTGCAAGGGATGAAGCTTTGGGCTAAGTGCAAGGGATGAAGCTTTGGGCTGGAGTGCAAAGGATGATGCTTTGGGCTAAGTGCAAGGGATGAAGCTTTGGGCTAAGTGCAAGGGATGAAGCTTTGGGCTGGAGTGCAAAGGATGATGCTTTGGGCTAAGTGCAAGGGATGAAGCTTTGGGCTAAGTGCAAGGGATGAAGCTTTGGGCTGGAGTGCAAAGGATGATGCTTTGGGCTAAGTGCAAGGGATGAAGCTTTGGGCTAAGTGCAAGGGATGAAGCTTTGGGCTGGAGTGCAAAGGATGATGCTTTGGGCTAAGTGCAAGGGATGAAGCTTTGGGCTAAGTGCAAGGGATGAAGCTTTGGGCTGGAGTGCAAAGGATGATGCTTTGGGCTAAGTGCAAGGGATGAAGCTTTGGGCTGGAGTGCAAGGGATGAAGCTTTGGGCTAAGTGCAAGGGATGAAGCTTTGGGCTGGAGTGCAAGGGATGAAGCTTTGGGCTGGAGTGCAAGGGATGAAGCTTTGGGCTGGAGTGCAAGGGATGAAGCTTTGCCCCTTGTCCTGGGGGATCAGGGAAATGAGCACTTCCATCAGTCCCTTTTGCTGAATGGTACACGACAAAAATTCTCTTCAAAGTTCTGAAAATAGAAATTGAATTGAAATTGAGCTGTCATGGCTCATGGACGAGGAATTCTGCAGAGAGTCATTGTTTTGTCAGTGGAGCACTGTCTCAGAGAAAGAGGCTTTTTCTTCCTTCTCTGGTTTCTGCTGTGACTACAACTCAGTGTCCTGTGGTGGATTGAGTCATCCCAGCCTGTACTCTAAGTATCAATAAAGTGAGACTGCAGCACACTTTGTGCAACAAGATTTTAATCTCCTGCCCTCTTCACCCCTTCCCTTAAGATTATGAAAGAGTTTTAATGAGGAAATGTTTGACATTTAAAATTACTCATTTAAAATTACAAGAAGAAAAAAGTTACTGATGTGTCTTCAGTATTTATTATAACAAATGATTTTTGTTCATGAGCACAGGATCAGGAAGCTGCATTTAGTGAAATGTTTAACTAACATTGTTAACATTACCATCAACGATGTAATTCATTCACAGAAAGTGAAAGAACATTCAGATCTCCCTGGGGCACTGCTTTACCAGAATAAAGGGTAATCTACTTCTTCTGTAAATTAGATTTTGGTGTGTCCTCCTCCAGTTAGGACTTTCAGGAATCCACTTATCAAAGGCAGCGTTTCACCTGCAACTCTGAAATCCTGACAGATGAGCCCCCAGTTCCTCATTTCCCAGAACCCAAATAAAATCTTTCTGAGTTAATGACTCATAAAATGCCTTACACCAGCCTCAGCAATGAACTGGTTTTTTTCACTCGCTGTGGCCATTCATTTCAGCTTCCCAAAACATCTTTTTTTGCACAGGACTGCCTCATCTGGTTATGTCAGGGAGCTCCAGGCAGGAAGAATCCCTGCTGGCAGCAGGCCACAGTGCTGGGGAAGGCTGGCTGTGGCTCTGTCTGCACCAGGATTTTGCCAGGCTGGCCTTTTACGTGAGGGGAACCGGGAAAGGCTGGCCTGGTGATGGAGGCTGGAGCTGATCTGCTGCAGCCTGGTTCTTGTGTGGATGAAGGACCAGCTGGGGGTCAGGCAGGCAATTAAATTCATTTAATTGGGTCATGGGGGGATAGAATCATAGAGTGGTCTGGATGGAAAGGGACCTTTAAGATTCTTTAGTTCCACCCCTGCCATGGCAGGGACACCTTCCACCATCCCAGGTTGCTCCAAGCCCCAATGTCCAACCTGGCCTTGAACACTTCCAGGGATCCAGGGGCAGCCACAGCTTCTCTGGGCACCCTGTGCCAGGGCCTAACTACCCTGAAACTAGAGCAAATCTGGTATTTTCCATACATTTTTCTTCAATGAGCATCTAGCATCTCTGGCATTGTCTTTTTATGCGTGAAAATTTCAATTTTAGGGGTTTTTTTCTGTTCTCCAGCGGAAAAATTGAAAAACAGCTGAATATTTTGGATTGACTGTTTGGACTGGAAATGGTTCAGTCTGACATCAATCTGCATTGCCTGCTGTACTGTATGATGATAGCTAAGAATTCAAGTCTCTACTATTTTCCCCTAAGGGGTAGGCAAAATAGTAGAGACTATTCTATCTATTCCATCCTCTACTTTTTTTTTTTTTTTTTTCCCCTATGAGTATTTTCACTTTTTCATGCCAGCATTTCTCTTCTGGACTCTGGAAGCTGCTAACTATCAGGATTTCAATACCTGCCCTCTGTCTAGGCTTTCACTCTGCTTATCTTGCCCAGCTGTGGTTCAGTATGTTCCCACACCTTAGCACAGTTTTCACCGCGAAGCTGTGCCAAAATCACACTTCTCTGTTGAACCAAGTAGCACACTGGACTGAAGGCTGGTAAAAGTCTGGATATAATTCACCCAAAGTGCAGTTCCCATAAGGGATGTGGTTCTGCAATGGGTTTCTGTGCTAAAATTGTCAAAAAAGTTTCAGGCACGAAAAAAAAATATTTATCCGTCTGTTGTGGTTTGGAATGAACAGCTGACCGCCCCATGCAAGAATGAGAGTTTGGATTTTTCATTTACATCTTTTTTCAAACAGTATGAAATGTCTGTGATTTGTTGTCTTCCAAGATTTTGTTGATCATGCACTCAGAACGATAAAAGGTGCATATTTATTATTCTGTCCCACAACTGAAACATGTTTTCAAGTTATGATTTATCTCCTCAGAAAGGTGCCCCTGCATCACTAATCCTGAGTGAGGTGGGGAACGCGCTGCGGTGACACAGGATGTGGAAAAGGCTGAGGTGCTGAATTCCTCCTTCACACCAGTTTTTGCTACCAGGACTGGAATTCATCAGCCTCAGGCCTTAAAGACCAGGGGATAATTTGTAGGAAGGAAAATTTACCTTTGCTGGAAGATGACCAGGTCAGGGAACATTTAAGGAAGCTGGACCAGTGTAAATCCGTGGGCCCTGACAGGATGGACCCGTAAGTACTGGGGCACCTCACTGATGTCGTCATGAGACTGCTCTTGGCAATCTTTGAACGACTGTGGGGACTGGAGGAGCTGGAGCACAGTCAGGGCCACTCCTGTCTTCACTGAGGGCACAACAGCATCACCTCAGTGCCTGGAAGGGGGATGGAGTAATTCATCCTGGAAACCACCTGCAGGCACAGGAAGGACAGGGAAGTCTTGAGTGGTCAGCATGAATTCACCACGGGGATGTCATGCTTGACAAACCTGATAATCTTCCATGACTAAATGCCTGGCCTGCTGTTTTCTCCTGCCCTTCTCCTCCTCTTTCTGCCCACTGCTTCCATTTCCTTCCATGCAGAGATATTTTTCATGCTCACTGTATCCCCTGAATCACTTTTTCTTCTGTCTCCCAATTAGCTCCATTCCTCCAAAGCCAAGTAATTACTTTGTACCATATTCTTCATTTTTCCCCACAGCACTGGAATATGCAATCCAAACTATTCCTTGGCTCTTGCTTAACAAATGGAGACTTCTTATTCGTTCTAATTTGTTCCTACTAACCATTCCCTTTAACAGGCTTTTGACAATAAATCCAGCAAAAAAAAAAAAATAAAAGCTGCTTTAATCTTGTACTCCACAAAGTATCCCCCTGTTCTATGGCCACTGGAAGGCTGAGGGTCTCAGCCTAGAGAAACGGAGGCTCAGAGGGGACCTCCTCCCTCTCCACAACTCCCTGACAGGAGGGTACAGCCAGGGGAGGGTCATACCACTTCAAAAAGGTGCAGCTCCACATTCAACTTGTGGAAAAAATATTGCTTTTCTTTTTTAATGGTCAAAATATTTCAGAGAATTTCTATTTACATTAAACACAGAGAAAAGGGGGATGGAGAAAGGGGTGAGGAATAAGCTTGTGCTGTTCCACTGCAGTAATGATTGTCAAAAGGATGTAATCTTTTACAGGGTGGAAATTCCCTTCTTTTTTACAGGACAGCTCCTTCTGAAAGTCTGGTGTGAACTTTAGTGATGGATACTTATTTCCAAGTCCTTGCTGGCCTAAAGTGGAATCATAATATTGCATAACTTCCACTTCTGTGGTTCAGCAAAGCTAACCCCATTATTTCCTTTATTAAAAGTGAAGTTATGAACAGGAACAAGAATACCTTTTAAGATAATTACAGGAACAGCAGATTAATCCATCAGGTTTCTACAAATGTAACCTTCCCAAATGGAAGTGGTTAAACAGAGTGGATTTGTGAGGGTGATGTGATGTAACTTCATACAAATCTTCAGGTCAGTGTTGGTTTGCAGTGGACAAGTATCTGATTCCCACTGGTTTTGCTGATTCTCTTTCCCTGTGCTTGTTATCTTTCTCTTTTTCTAATTCCTCATTAGCTGGTTAATCTAGTCCAAATTCTTTGGTGACAAAACATGAACTGTACTCATGGTGAAGAAAACATACATATCCTCCTTTCTGCACTCTTAAACTCTGCCCTTCTCAGATACGTTATGGAAAACCCTAATCTAAGTTGGGATGTAAGAATTTTGCAGGGCTTATGATGGCTTTTTCAGCAAGGGTTAGTTTTTCCCATTTTCAGTCTTTCAGAGCCCTATTTTGTAGGACTGAAAAAGGATTTGTAGGGCTGGAAAAGGATTGATCTGGAGCTGACAGAGTGATAAGGGCCTGGGCTGAAATGTGAAGTGGTATTTTCAGCCGAGCCTCCTCCTAAGGCAGCTCTTTGCCCCCTGCTATTATCTCATATTGTACCAACACCACAAGTTACTGTGCAGTAGCAATTGTGGCTTCCAGAGCATCCATCATGGATTTACCACACACTTAGCACAAAAGTGCACATTGGATTTCGTGGTGATCCAGTGAGTAAATCACCCTGCCAGGCCGTGCAGAAAATGAACGCTGTGTCCCAGAAGCAGAGAACGCCTTTCTGTGGGGAAAAAAGACAGTCTGGGGAGTTCCACACTCCCCCAGGGTGGTTCTTTTGTCTTTTTGCATCCTTCTTTTCTTCACCTACCCAAGAACTTCCTGGGAGTGAGGTCCATCATCTGTACTTCTCACCCAGGCCCTCTCATACAACCCACTGAGCCAGTTTGCTGTCAGTGCAGCACATGGCTGAGTTTTATTGTTTCTCTCTAAAACTAATACAAAACAGCTGTTCTAATGAAAATTTACATGTTTGCCTTCAGCTAGAAAATTCAAATATTTTTAATTTTATAGCACAGCAGTAGAGATGTTCTCTAAAAGGCTCAAGATCCAAACTCTCCTGGCCAAAATCTGAGTTGATCTGGTAGGATATGTTTGGTCTAAGGTGAAGTTCTGGCTCATCTCTCAGGAAGCTCAGGAGATTTCATGGGAACAGCTGGGGATTGGTGTAGGCTCTTTCCATGCAGCTCTTTCAGGGGACTCCAGCAGCTACCTGAGGTCACGGTGGTTAAAGTCACACTTACAAACATTTATAAGCACCACACTGGCAGCAGGACGTGGGGATTATCAGATGTCACCTCATCTTCTAACCATTATGACAAATAACAACAAAATTATTTGAGTTAACCATCACTATATCTCATTTTTACAAACATATTGCCCCAAATTCTGGCTACAGACAGTGCAGCCAAGGGGATTTTGTGTCTGTTTTGGAGAGAGGGTTTAGATCCACTGTGTAAAAGTAAACTGATAGCTTCAATTATTAAATGCAAGTACTTGGCCAGGCTTTAGTGAAGGAGGCCATTAAAGTTTCTGAGATATTTTTTTATTTTGGTTACCAAATCCTGTTTCCAAGAGCCGCTGTCTGAATCCTGTTAAAGCAGGACTTTCCATCATTTTCCATTAAAGCAAAAAAGTCTGGATTGGGAAGTATTAGCACTGCATCAAGCTTCTGCCAAAGCCTCTTCTTGGACTGCACAGCTGCCTTTAAGATGTTTGAAAAGCCAGTCCTTCCCTGGTATATCTGAAATCGCTCCCTTTTCAAATCAGGCTCATTTTCCTTTTGACAAGGTAGCAGCAGAAGTGCTAAATAAGAAAGGCTAGGCTGTAGGACCAGCTATAATAAATTATTTGAACGCCTTTATTGGGGTTTCACTGGGATTTAAGGTTCTTAAGTACAATCTCAAAATGCCCCTTCCTCCACTCCAAGATCCCTGTTTTGAGCCCTCTCCTCCTCCTTGGGCTTCAAGGTGGCTCTTCCCTTCCCACAGGTTTGGGCCAAGGGACAAAAAGGGGAGGAGGATTGTGAAGTTGTGAAGAGTTATGTCTGTCCTTCAGTGTAGCACCAGGCTCCCACCTGTAGGATACCCCTTGGGGGACTCAAAGTGATGTCAGCACCAAAAATACAAAAACTAAACCACACCCCCTCCCAATTAAGAGACAGCAAAAGTGGTTAGAGCCATCTGTGAAACCTCACTGGGAAATTAAACCTGGGTGATTGCTTGGTAGCCCCAGAGAAAGCTGTGGGATGAAACAAATGGAAAATGGTGGATAAGGGCAGCTTCAGAAGCCACTCAGCCCTGCTGAAGTTTTTCTGTTATATTTTGCAAAGACACTTAGGACAAATGCCTTTTTTCTAAGCACATGGTGGTGAGTATAACCCTGTCAGAGATATCAGAGGAGCCCTACAGATCTGATTGCAAACCGAGCTATTTTTTCTTTATTATTTTCCAGAGTCTCTTAGTTTGCCCAGCTAAACACAAAACATATTTTATAGCTGATGGATTTGTTTCAGCTGGCATTTTGTTGATAACTCAGAGATCTCAGCTTGATTACTCTGTAAAATATTCAAATATAGTGCTGATGGGATATGAGAAATTAGGTTATACTTCTACAACACCTCAGGCAATAAAAAAAGAAGAAAAATTTTTAAATTACACATTTATAATTTTGCCTCTCCTCATCCACCCTTCCTGACTTGAGTTTTCCAGGACTTTATCCTGGATTGTGATTTGTTCTTTTTCCATTTGTGGCACAGCAGAAAAGATCCTGCTCATGTCTCTATCCAGACAGAGCCAAACCCTCAGAAGCAGGTGAGGCCTCCAATGCAGCCTAATGCTGCCTTTTCTTAAATTATATATTTGCAATATATGTAATCTACTCTTTTTTTTCCCTGCATTTATCCTTGCTAATGCTTCCCTTTTGATACCAAGATGATCACTCTCACAATGCTCTTCATGCTACCTAAAATTAGGGTTTCATTTTATGATATGGCTACTAAAAGGAATGATTTGCCATTCCAGAGTGTGAGATGACCAGGACATTTCTGGGATTTGTAGATACTTACAAAAAAGATTTGTGGATTTTTGAAGAATTACTGATCTTAAATGAGGAATTAAAGCCTGTTTTTTTCCCCTAAAGCATGACCCTTTACTGTGTAGAACAGATGTCCTAAAGATTATTTTTTTATTAACATTACTCACTTTTAGCTAAACTTCACTGTCAGGTTAAAGAAACCTATGAGTTTCCTGTGTGAGCTGTATGTAAACTTGGCTAGTCAGGAAATATTCACACCCTCAGAGTACAGCATGTGTTGCTAAAAGATCTCTATTAAAGTCTTCAGTTTATTAAAGTGAAAAAGGGTAGGAAACATTCACACCTTGAGAGTTATGATATCATTTAATTTCAAAATAACCCCATCAAGATCTTGTATTTCTTAGTGTGAAACTGTCTATGTGTCCTTGTCATCTCAGCACTGATAATTCAGTTGTAATTTTACTGTTTAGGTAATTCCACTCCTGTTTTAATTCCGTAAATTTAATTCAGTCTGCTTGGGACCCACTCTGTTGAGAGGGACAGAAGCATCACATCTTTGAAAACAATTTAGAATTGTGTATTTGAGATTAATGTGAAAAAAATAAACTTTTTGGGGAATTCCAAGGTAAAATATTTCAGCCAAGGAAAATGATTCTTTACTTTTGAATATAACTTCCCATGGTTTTTAGCATCCTGATGGATTTAGGGGTAATTGGTGTGTCCAACAGCAACATGACATGAAATTTAGAGTTAATTGGAGAGTTAGTGCTTTGATCAACAAGCTTGCTAAAGATGCTGCTTGGAAAATATCTTCCACTGCTCTGCTTTATTGCTTCACTTCCTAAAGGAGTAGAACTGAAATAAATTAATCAAAATAAAAAAAAATAGTCTAAGTGTTTTCAAGACAATAATACAATTCAGTGCTTTCCCAGGAGGAAATACTTATTTCCAATGTATAACTTTGAGACAATGAAGTACCAAATTAGGTATTAACTAAATGAAAGAAGATATTTGTTTAGTGCTGCTGATGGCTTTGACAGGACTTTGCTGAGGGTTTCACAAAGTCTTCAACTTATTTCTGCTCATTTTTTTGTGGAGGTACCTGTGTTTCCTTATTTCCAGGTGCATCTCCAGTAGCTGTTCCTAGACAGAGGTAGCCACAGCCACTCTTTGAAAATATCTTGTGCCTTGTAGCTGTTTGATCTGTAATGTGTATAAAAGCTTGGATCCAGTGCTGATGCTGGGAATATTTTATTGCTTGCTGAAGAGGAGTTTGTGGCTATGTTTTGATAGCCAGGTTTGTGTTCTGGAAACATGCAGGGATTCCAGGAGGCCATCAGAGCAGGAATATTATTGTATTTTAGTAATGAAAAAGAGAAACATACTAGAGACTAGTGAAACAAGTGAGACATCCATAGGTAATAATCATCAATCCTAAAATAACTTCTCTGGAATAAAACTGAGAGAGTGAAATGGTGACTGTCTGTTTAATTTACTTTCATGAGCTAGAAGAAATAGAAGAAAGTACACAACCCCCCTGATGAACTTTAGCAAAAAAATTATATCTTTAATTCTAGAACACCCACATCTATATGATCAGTGTCATATATTTTTCTCTCTTGCCATGCTGCAAGGAGTCCACCCACTCTGGATGAGAAACCACTGAACACAGTTATATTGTGTACTAAGAAATAAAGATTTAAACAGAACTCTGTTCATTTTGTCACCACAGATGTCAAGATGAATTTGCAGCTCAGGACTTGTGGGCAAAAAAGCTTCACACTTGCACTCCAGCTGACAAATACTGGAATATGTTTTAAAAGTCTGGCTTATTTAACATTCAGACATCTTTAACTTACAGCTATGTCTTACTTTCTTTATGAACTTTCTTATGAAATTATTTATCTGGAGCACCAGGGCATTAACAATTAATATACATTGCTGTAGAATTAAATTTTACAGGGAATGTATGAAACAATCTGTGGGGAAGGCAGAGGAACTCTGCCTGAGGGTTTGAGGCTGACAGAGAGCTCCAGCTTAGGGCTCCTGTTACTCTGCTGAGTGTTCCCTTCTGGGATGCAGCAGGAGTGTTTTACACTTTTCTTGTTACAAGTTTTTATATTTAATACTCTTTAAATTGCTGCAGGCTGCAGTACAAATCCTTCATTCTCACCCAACTTATGCATCTCCTGTTCTACCCTCATTCGTGCCCTGCTCTCATCACTGGGGTACCTAAGTCTTTCCCAAATCAATTTTTAGTAGTTATCATCTGTCCTCTTAAAGGGAGGACATAAATGCAGCAGAGTGATTATTTTGTTTTAATTATGGATGACTACTCTCTCCTAATCCTTTTCTGAACACTAAAGATATTTTACATAAGCAAATCTATTTTTAAAAGAAATTAATCTAAAATATGGATGCATTTTTGGATTGGTTTTGTAATTTTCTTTTTCAATACGGCTTGCACTTCACAGGCTTTGAGGAAATTTCAGAACATACCTTTCATGCATATGGAACCTGCCTCTTTCCACCAGACTGTTTCTGATGTTTTAAGTTACATTATTCTTAGCTATGCAGGAAGGTATTTTGGCATTGTGTTGGCTGCTTCCTGTTTAAAATAAAACACTGTTGTTCAGGACTTGTATTTTCCACCTTAAGAGCATAAGTATTAAAATAAAATAAATCTTGCTTTCGTAAACAATATTTTATAAGCAAATATATAAAAATACCCTCTGAGATTACTGACACTGCTTTTATTGAGGGTGAAACGTGGGTCTTTTATTAGAACAGTTCATGCAGAACATAGATCCGTACAGATGGCATTCATTTGATGATATTTTTAAGCTTTTTTTCCAGATATGTGCAATATTCCATAACTTCCCAACTAATTTCCAGCCTCCTTGTCAATACCTCCCTTGGGTAAAGCACTGCTTTGGCTCGACATTGCCCAGAGGCTTGAGAGCTTCTCTGCTTTGGCTTTGGTCTAAGGAAGCTCTGCTGGGGTTTGAATGATTCCTGCTCCTTTCGCTGTTCTCTGTCTGCTTTTCCCCTGCTGTTTCTGCCTCTCCCTGCTCACCCCACCTCCCAAAAGCCTCCCCCAGCAGCTGCAGCTTGGGCCATCCTTGCATTTCCCTCTTCTCATCTTCATTGAGTATTGCCACACTGGTTTAGCCTTTTCCATTTGTCCATCTGTCTTGGTTGTGGACTGCAGATGACTTGTTGCATGTTTCTTCATTCCTGAAATGATTCCTCTCACATCCTCCTGCCTTTGTCCCTCGTCCCCCATCCCCACACACCCCCAGGTTTTGAAAATCTGGAGAGAGTGTGTTACGCTGTGTGATCTCTGGTAATTTATAGCAGAATCTAATCCCTTCCCTTTTAGGGCTGTACCCTAAAAATAACTTACTAAACGCTTTAGACAGCTAGGCAGTCTGTGTTGGCTAGCTCAGATCTGTTTCAGTGCTCGAAGTCCATGTGCTTTTGTTTTCCCCCTGTCACATGAGCGTCCATTTGTTTGTCTTGCTCTGTTTCCTGAACTCTGCCATTCTCACTCTTTCCCCAATGCTGAAAGCCTTTCCATGCCCTCCACACCTTTGGAATTCCTCTTTCCTGATTTACCTGCCCTCTTCAGGGGGCCCAGAGCAGCTCAGCTCGGCCCAGCTGAGTGGAGACCTGCCATGTAGGAGATCCCATGTGAGGCTGCAGAGGTGGTGTGTTGTGCATGGCCCAGAACTGGGCTCTCTTTCCAGGGTTATTCCCTCTGTGGTGACAAACACAGGACTGGATTCCCCTGGCTGTTGCCAGGTTTTCTAGTCAGGAGATTACCCCACAAAGTCACTGCAGAGGTTTGCCCTTAGAAGGGTAACTGACTTTCCAAGGCATGTCCTACAATGGAAAGTTTACTGGAATGGGAATTCGCTTTACAAAGGAATGTGATTTTTTTTTAATTGTTTTTAAAAGAAATACTTGGAGCAGCAGAAAGGCTATGGTAGGTGAAATGGTATCACTAAAATGTGCTGATATTGGAGAGCGGGCTTAAATGCTGCTTCCTCCTGCGAAGCAGAAGTGGTTTTCTAGATTTTAACCCATAAAGTTTCTTGTTGAACCATTCCGTACTGGCAGCTATAAAAAATTCTAGAGAAATTAGCATTTTTTTACAAAGTGATGTAAAACCAATAAATTCAAGGCCTTGCAATGTCATGTTTATTGACATTTTTAGAGAGAGGGACTTAACTGACCAGCTTTGTGCCTTCAGCCATTCTCTGAGGAATTACTTCTGAAGTTAAGTGGCATTCCAGCCTTTCTGCTATCCATACTGTGTATTTAAAACAAGGCATTATTTGCAGAAATTCTACGTGGAAAATGGAACAGTGTTTAAAAAGTGGCCGCTTGAAGAAGCCCTGCAGGCTCCTCAGGAGGACTGTCAGGTTAGCACAATGTGGTGGAGAGAGCCCGGGCCAGGGAGGTTCTCCCAGCTTCTCAAAGAAAGGGGAGAATTCTTGGTGGGGAGAGTCATTACCTAAGGAATGCAATGACAAAACAGCACAGTATTCCAGGCTAGTACTGGACATTTTGCAGGATCATAAAAATCTTGGCTTCCATTCACGAGGGCCTTTAAGCAGCTGAATGATCCAACTACTTTCAAATGCTTAGCAGAACAAGTGCTTTCTTAATGTTACATTAGGGTTTGGAAATCTAGCAAGCAAAACTACGTGAAGTTCATTAAAATGAAAAAGAAAGTATTATGTTTCTTTTTATTTGGGTAGAGAGCTGTGTTCCTCTGTAAATGAGAGGATGATCAGGGACTTTAAAACTGTGCAAATACTTTCTGGTTTCATAGAAAGTCATTATTGTAATTCATAGTTTCAGCACAGGCTCCTCTCAGGAAAGATCTGGAGATTACTGGATTATAAAAACTAGTTGTTTGGTTTTGTGATTTTTTTTTTAATAATTGAGTGGCAAATAATTATTGCTTTCATTCGCATTGAAAAAGATTCATGTGTTTGTTCCAGTTACACTATTTTGCATCTTTTAAAGGTTGAGATGGATTATTCATGTTGCTCACAGCAAATCTCTGTGCAGTAGTAGAATCACTTGGAAAAGCTGATCTTGATTTTAAATGCTCATTTGCTATAATGTGGCCATTACCTGGTCCTGCAAACTCTTGAGTTACAGCACCACTGAGGCTTTTTTTGGACAACGACTCCAAATTTTTTAGGCAGGCTTTGATAACAGTTTGGCTGGACCAGCCTGCCAATCAATTATGGACAGCTCCTCCATTTAACATCAAGTCTAGAGCAATGAACATGTGCTGGGGTTTTTATTCATGTTCAGGGTGTTGGATAAGCAGGGTGGATTTCACGATGACAAACCAGAAGACAAGAACGCGGGCCTGCACGTGCCTGTTCCTTCCTGGTCCGACTTTTAAGGGCTCATTCTAGGAATCTTGGATTTGCTGGTGTCAGTTTATCCAAAGCGGGGGAAGGGGGAGCAAGGTATGAACTTAAGGTATTTACATTTGGACACTAAGCAATTTCTGAAGAATGAGGTAGGAACTAGTTATTGCAAGAACTGTTACCTCGTTTAATTGATCCCAGCTGGGCCTGGAAGAGATTCCAGCCCAAAGCCTGGGGCCGCTTGCCAGGAGCCTGTCACATTTGATAGCTCACACTGCTCTGAACTTGGCTGCGAGGGGTCAGGCGCACGGCACACACCGAGCTCTCCTCCGCTCCATCCAGGCTCGCTCAAAAATGCAGAGGCGCTGCCAGCTGACTCGCAAGCCTCTCTCCTCTCAGCCTTGTTTGAAGAGGCCCCGCGGTTCTTGGAAGCGAGAGAGCCCAGCGCTGGGAAGCCACGGGAAGATGTTGTGCGCATGGAGCGGCGGGCAGGCGCGGCTGCTGCGGGATCCCGCGGGCATCTGCTCCCTCAGAGCCCCCCGGTGCCTCGGAGCCGGCAGCCGGAGCCAGCGCCGTTCCTGGGAAAGGGTCACCGCGTGTGCAGCACCACCGACCCGTCGCTGCTTTAAAGCAGCCCTGTGCCAGAAACGCCACCTGCTTTTTAGGGGTTTTGTAGCTTTGTTGAAGATTGGGAAAGTCTGTGCGGCGTCATTTAGCACAAACCATCACAGCGAATGTCCCACATTCATCACAGGAGCAGGCGCCTTAAATCTGATGAATTTCACATTTCCTTCCTTTGTAACTACCTGAATGATAGGACAAACCAACAATTTTAAAGGAATACTAAGCATGTAGTTAAAGACAATTAATTTGCTATTCAGCCTTAAATCTGATGAATTCCTTATTGCTTTTCCTCTTTGGTAACTACCTGAATGATAGGACAAACCAACAATTTTAAAGGAATAGTGAACATGTAGCTAAAGACAATTCATTTGCTATTGAACTACACCTTTCCTTGTAAACTCGCATGGTGAGTAAAACTATTTCTGTTGCTTGAAGAGCTAAGCAGGCACCTCTTCCCCCCATAGAGATCCCTTGGGTCTCCTATGTCCATTTTCTCTTTTTTTTTTTTTCTCTTTTCTGTCCATAACCACCATGGGAGAACTCTCTCAGCCTCTCCAGAAAAGCATTTCCACTTTGCCTAAATAATTAAATATTCCTTGGACCAGAGGACTGGAACCTCTACAAAGGGCTTATTTTTCCCCCTTTTTCTTTTTTGTTTGTTTCCCTGGTACCCAGTGAATACTTAATTACAAGCTGGAAAAGTCCAACTGGAGAGATGAAATCAGGGAAGATTCTCTAGGTCAGGAGAATTGGCTTTCAAACAGCATTGTCCCACTGGAATGAAACAAAGTTATCCTTCCACAGCTGAAGATCTGGCTCATTTAATCCAAAGCACTGCCTTTCTCCTTTTCATAATAAAGACATTCAAGGAACACTTCTGTGGCAAAAAATCAAATTGCTATGAACCTACTTATTGAACTTCAAAATAAGTGTTGCAGAGGTTCATTATTATTGAATTTAGCAAGTAAGATCTAAAGTCTATAAAGTGAGGGGTTTACCTATCCTGGGGAACAAGGCATGGGGTATGGAGATCCAGAAAAGAACTCTAGGGATGTGAATCATCCAGAGCACTGTCTGCTTGCAATCAAAGCTTGCTACTAGTGCAGTTTAGTGCCTTCTAAATTCAAAGATAAGCTATAAATCTCCTTCCTGCTCATGTGAACATAAACATGTAGCATCTTTGTCATTTTTGAATGGTATTCTCATCAGAGAGGCAGCTGCAGGGAATGCATTGTCTTCTCTTGTATTTCTATTTAGCAGCATCTGCCTAGGTAGAGAGAATGTATTTCAGATGTGGTCTGGACAGAGGCAAAAATCAGGAACAGATTTCTTGGCCACTTTATCGAGTAAACAGAGAAACACTGTGAGGGAAACACTCTGAGGGCAAAGTTCAACACTGGGTATTCAAATGGAGTTATTTTGGCAGTCAAGTACTAGAAATGGATATTTAGATGCCAGGTGTGTGTGTTTATACTTGAATTGAGTTCCACTTTTTTAGAGTACAGCACCTCTTTTCATTTGCTCAGGTGTAAAAATTGTTTACAACGAAGAGAGGAAAAGCTGACCCTAAGTCTTGGATTCTAAAGGTGTGATCTGGGTGGCTGGGCAAAATCAGGTAGAGATGCATCATTGATTATTTTGTGTTCTCTCATACATTGCAAAGGTTGACATTCTGCCTAATTAAGCCCAGTTCAAGCTTTTAATAACCTGAGTCCCTGAGCATTTGCCCATTTCTGGACTGAGACAGAGCATGAAAGCCAGTGTGGATCCATTGAGGCACATGAGCTGAAGTCTGTGATGTTGTAGGACATTTTTCCTGTTAGGAATTCAGCTGCCTGCTATCTGCTGGCATTAGCAGCACTCACAGTCTTCTCTCAGGCACCAGGTTGAAAATTCAATGTACTGCAGGTACTCGACCCCAGTCCTGTTTAACTTAAGCAGTCCTCTTGTGGCATTCCTACCTTGGCTCGTAGTCTTGGTTGCAGCAGCAGGACTGCAGGTGGTTTTCATTCTTGGCTTTTGCTTCAGTGGTCACTGCTGACCACCAGCAGGGTGTAAACAGAGCAGCCCATCATGCCTGTGATGCCTGCTGCAATATCCATTTATATTGCATTAAAAAGCAGTGATGTAGTCTGTTAAAGTGGCCTTGTGGATTATAGTCTGACCCTCTGTTTTACATAGAGTGTAAAACACAGCGTCACTGTTGTCAATTGTGGATTAATTCTCATCTTCCCCTTCCCTGAGCTCCAGGGCAATATTTTAAAGTACTGTAGAGGGATTGTTGAATGGTCTTCTCCAGTTCAGTGTTCCATTCAAACACCCCACACCCTGTCCTGGCCAAGAGCAGACAGGAGGTTTTTTACTGCCTCTACTCACTTCATAATTTTTGTTTTCCCTCTCTTCCTATTCTGAATTTTGTTTGGCTTTGTTTGGTTTTTTCCTCTCCTGTCATTCAATTTTTAACTTTTCCAATGGCTCTTGAAAGATACTGAATTTTAGTAATGTTAATCATAAGTTTAAATGCACCGTAATTGTAGATACCTCTACTTATTTCCTTTGTCTTTTCTACTTTGTTTTTAAAACTTTTTTTATTGACCAAGAGTGGATTACTTCCATTTCAAATCTTGGGTTACATTTTTTTTTTTGTATATTCTCTTTTTACTTCAAGCTCTCTATTTTAAAGCCAATTGCACATTTTATCTGAAGTCTAGATACCTCCTTAGCAATCAGGAGCATTTTCCAAACCATTTTTTTTCCTGTTTTTAACCAAGAAGGGAAAGCTGACATTTATTTGTAGCAGCACTAGGTTGTAGTACAGTAAAACTAAAAGCAAAGCCCTGCCAAGTCTTCCAGCTGGAATTTCCCCCTTCAGCTGTGCTGATCCTCCTTTCTGTTCCTTTGGATAATTAGTGATGTTCCTGAGTGCTTCTTTTATCAGCAGGGATAATCTCTGTACGTCAGCCTTGCAGCTTTCCATGCGGTCCAGGACGTGTTTGCCTCAAACATAAACAAATCCTGCAGTACACGTTGTCCACCCCAAATGGCAGCACTCTCTGGATGGGCACAGCCCCACTGCAGAGCAGCACTGCCAGGACCAGACTTTCCTCAGGCGTTTTTAACCCCATCTCTCGATGGTTTGGTTACTGTTCAGTGTTTGTGTTGTCACTTCAAAGTCCTGGTAATTCAAGGACGTATCTCAGATTTTTGCATAATTTGTCTTATCCAAGAAGGAAAAACAGATTTATGCTGCTCGAGAGCAGCTTGTGGGACATGTTTCAGCTGCTGGTGACTCAGCAACTCCCGAGAAGTTCTGCAGCTCTGATGGTGCATTAGTGAGAAAAGTATATAGAGACTAATCAAAATAAAAAGGGGCGAAACCTTTTATTAGGTTTAGTATTGCATCAATGTCATGTTTGATGGGATTTAGTCATGTCCATAAATATTTAGTAAAATAATAAAATTCAAGGATAAGTGAATCATGTGTGACTCAGTTTTGTCTTTACTCACACTTGGATTGGGAATTTAATAGTAAAGACAGAAAATCTCTTTGCACTTCATGCCACACATTTTTGTTGCAATTATTTGTTACTATTTTCACATCATCTTAAAGAAAAATTTGCAATGTAATGTCGTCCTGCAATGTAACAAATGCTCAGAGATTGCCAGGAGTCCTCAAGCTTCCACCTACTCCACTTTCTCTAATGTGACTTTTATCTAACTTTTAGCTCTTGTTCCTAATGTTTCTTTTTTCTAGAAAAAAAAAATCCAACCTCACAAACAAAAAACCCACAAAGAAAACACCTCCAGTCAGCTCCTATATACTAAAAACCAAACAAATAAATAAGAAAACAAAAAAACCCCTCCACATGTCTTGGTGTTTGGTCGGGGACGCTCCTAGTGAAAGAGCACAGTGATGACAAGCGAGGAGAATGCTGAAATTCAAAGGACTTGCAGGCAGGAACAAAGGGAGAAGCATTTGCTTTGAACCTGGGAGCCTCCCAAGCCTGTCCCAGGTGTGGGCCACATGAGCTGGGCAAGGAATGTGGCTCTGAGGGGTGATGACAGCTCCCAGGCTGTTCTGCCTCAGTCCCAGCGTGCACCGGTGCATCCCCTGTGCATTTCCAAAGGATTTGTGCTTCTCCTGCTTTCTCTTTCCCTTGGTAAATTATTTAAACAATTGAAGGAAAAATTGAAACCATTATTCTGAACAGAAACAAAACTCTCTGAGAAAGATGTCTACTGTGAAGACAGGCTGAGAGAGTTGGGATTATTCACCCTGGAGAAGAGAAGGCTCAGTGGAAACCTATAGGATTTTCCAGTACCTGAAAGGACCCTACAAGAGAGCTGAGAGGGAATTTTTAGGATAGGACAAGGGATAGGACAAGGCAGATAAACTCTGCCTCATGATTCAGAGACACTGTTAGAGCCAGACTGAAAAGATAAATGTTAAGACATATGTAAAAGGTTGTGTGTTCCATCCACTCTCATCAGGGAAGAAATCTGGCTGGTTTTATTAAAAGAGAATAGTAAACAACATAATTTAATTCCGATCTCATACTCAGCTTGTAAGATATCGCCCAGTCATCAGTGAGGCCTGGATCCTGGCTCAGAATGTTTAAGAGAAAAAGCTGTGTGGTATAGAAATCATAAAATCATTTAGGTTGGAAAAGACCTTTAAGACCATTGAGTCCAACTGTAAACTCCATAAAACAACACCATTAATAATTTGTTCAACTTACCATGAACACCACTAAATAATAGAAGCTGGACTGCGGGATACAGTGAGAAAGATGAAGAAATAGGAAAGAGAACAACTGCTTGCTTGGATTTTGTTGAGAATTTTATTTCAGAGAGTCCAGTTATTGAGCAGAAATTAGGAGCTATGACCTCAAATGGTTGACAAAATCATCTTTCAAAATTGGTGATAAGTGTTAAAGCTTTTGCAGTTTTAGAAGGAAACAAACGAACCAAGCAAGCCTCCCAAATCTAGGGCTCAGTCAAACACCTGCAGAGTTCCAAGGGAGGGCTGGCTGTGCAGCTGGCTGAGGGCAAGATTCTCTGTAACCTCCTTGGTCCTTTCCCATATCCATTATCCAGGTCACTAGGGGCCTTTTGGTTGTCCCCAGAGCTGGAATCCAGAGCAGGCTTGTGCTGGGACAATAAATCTGGTGTTGAAAACGGGAGGTTCTGAACTCACTTTGGCAGGTTTTTAATTTCTTTATGATTTTCAAAACTCCCTGCAGCCAAGCGAAGAGGGACAAAGGTGGGGTCTGTGCAATTGCCAGTATTGAGTCCTTGCCTTATAGACGAGGGCTGAAGGGAATCATCTGCTCCTCAGATGTTTTTATTTATTGTTTTTGTGCAACAAGAGCTAATCTGCAGTAATAACAAAGTTTTATTATAAATGTAATAAACTGCTTTTAAAACTCCAAGTGACTGTGGAGTGGCTTTGGTTCAAAGAACCAGTGGAGGTTTCTGGACTTGGAGCATCTCTCGTGAAGGCAGAAGCTTCTGAATTCAGGATTCCACTAAAGCAAAAAGAAAACCAAAAAATAAACACTTGCAGGAGAAGATCCCAGGCAGGGTGGTCCCCAGCCTTGTTGGTCTCAGTGTTTCTGTTTTGCTGAGGAGAGCAAGCGAGGCAATGTGAGATATTGCCCCAGATGTGGGGCCTTCACGTTGGCCACCAGCCAGGAGAAAGCAGAGAGGAAAAACAATTTCTAGGATGAGATAGGGGAGGGGGAAAGAGGTGGAAAGGAGCAGCACTCAGCTGAGCCAGCCAGCAGTGCAGGTCTTTGCCTCTCTGCTTTTATTGTGGCTTTGAAATGCACAATATTGCTGCATTTTTGAGGAAAGCTGTGGAAATCACCCCATTTCTCAGTTCTTACGGTAGAGCCTGAGCCTTCTGTTCCTCTTGGCCCACAAACACAGAAAATCAGGTCCATCACTGAGATCTCTCCTCTGTCCTTTCCTACTCTGTCTCTACCTATATGACCATGGTTGTGTGGCTTCTGGTAGCAAAAAATCCACAAGAAACGGGGACATTTCCCACAGTCCTCTCATTTGAAATTGTTGTGAGTAATCTGACTGGATCTGTAATTTTTTTCAGATAACAAAAGCAAAGCAACCGGTAAAGACAAGGTCATTTGACCCTAAAATTCATAATGTGAACTCTGCCTCAAAATATTTAGGATGGAGTTCTCATAAAATATTTTCCTTCTTCTTGAGAAGTGGAGATCAAGCAAAGCACTCCTTGACTTTTATTTAAAAATAAAAACCCAAACAATTTCAACATTAAATCAAAACCTCAGACTGTACCGGAGTGAAAATTTTTATCAATCTTCTCTCCTCCATCCTTTCTTTCCATGACCTGGAATTTTTCAGAGTTCCCATTCTATACTGGACAACATTTTCTTTTTTCATGTGCTTAAAAAAAAATTAAACAGAGTCTTTTTGCTTAAGAAAAGGAGGATAAGTGCCCTTCTACAAGTATCATTATAGATTTTCTCTTTCCCAAAGCATCCACCTCCTCCATTAGGATGATTAAGTTAGTAGTGCCAGCCAGTGGGGGTGTTGCCTGCCATCAGAGAACCATTGTAAACAGATAACCTCCTTTGTTTGTATTATTCTCATGTAGGAGGCTGCTTTCTGTCTCTGGAGCTGCTAAATCTTTGGGGATATGTCAGCTCTTTCATCTTTTCCCCAAGCTTGTTTTAGAATGGCATTCAGTGTGACTGTGGATGTGGTAGGATTTGTTGCACAAGTGATAAGGTTATCAAATTTTGAGTCCTTCTCCATGCAGTAGTTTAATTTGCCCTTGCTAAGTTCAAGTTGCTCTTAGGGTTTTTTCTGCTCTCTTTTCTCCCTCTGTGACAGTAGCCAAAACAAGGAGTCCTTACAATATTTACAGATCTGAACAGGACCTTAAAAACTGGTACCAAAAAATCATCACACCATGTCCTGTGAGATTAATCCCAGCTTCTTGTCAGTACTGGGCCTTTCAGAAAGTCACATTTTCCCAGGTGCTAAAGGCAATGATTCCACTCCTATCACCTCCTTCACTCATCAGACAGGACTGGATTTAAATACACCTCAGCCCTATAATGATACATGCATTCTATATAGTTTTGCCATCCTTATTTTTTAAAGAACAGAATTTCTTATCTCATCATGAATTTTCAACCTTTATCTCTAGTGAGTTTATAACTAATTGGCTCTTTTCCTGTTATGATCATATTTTTCCATTGAAATCGATTCTAATTGGATTGAATGTTAGCAAGAAAGGCCAAATTATTTATAATGTTGCCAGAGCAAATGTGCTCTAGTCAGTAAATCTTGTGGTTGCACACAGATGACATTACTGAAATAGATAATCCTCTACAGATGCATTAATTTCATAATCTAAAAATGCTCTCTAAAGTATTTTACAGGAACAAGTAAAGGCCAGCTAGATGACCCAGCTTACGAGGGCAATGGTAAACAAATAATTGCTAACGCAAGTCTGCAATTTCAAAAAGTTTTTAAAACCAGCTCTCCCACTCAGTCAAAATTTGTAACACTGCTTTTCCCACAGAATTTCTCTGTAATTATATTCACAAACTCAGTTATTTTACAGAAAGAGGTGATCAAAGCTTAGAAGAAGCTGCAGCAAATCCTGTTGTTTGCTTGACGCTCGGAGCGGTCGGCATCCAGCCTGGTGTCCTGAGGTTCTGCTGCCAAGGGAAAAAATACGACATGCATCCTTGTAAAACTTGTGCTGCTTTCTTTGGCACTCCCCCTCTCAGGGCCCGTGTCCATGTGGTAGTTCTGCTTTGTTTTTTCTAATTACTAGCAGCTGACAGAGTTAGTGTCCATGGGAATGATCTTGAAACAGCTCTAACAGGTGTTCCAGGGCCAAAGTTTCTGTGCAGCACAGGTGTAAAATGAGACGTTTGCTGCACCTGATCCACGGCTGATCAAATGGAACAAGCATTGGACATGAAAATACAAGCCTGTTTTCTTAAATAGCTGTATTGTCCAAGGCACTGTGCTGAAAGAGGTGTGAAAGAGTGCTCCCTTTCCTTTAACAACTCTGTTCTCTGTCTTTTCCAAAGGCTCTCAACAAATGAGTTGAAATCTCTTATCTGTCATGGGCATTTCCAGCATGCTGGAAGTGTTTCAGTACTCTGGAGAACATGTGTACCTTTCCTGAAATGCATCCTTTTGTTGGCTCTTCACATATTCCTGGGATCATGGACACGGGCAGCTTTAACTGAGGTTCCTGAAAACTACTTATGAACCTTTTTCCCTTGGAAAAAGTTACATTAACAGCGCCCGTTATGCAATGTTTGGAAACAACTGAAATGTTTATAACAGATGATAAGAAATAGAAAGTATATTCTGCACTTCTACTGCAGTCAATAACACCTGTGTAAAGTTGAGGTTATTTTTTGTACTTTGCTATCAGCAAGGTCTTGTGCAATCAGGTTTTATTTTCACTTCATTTCTGGTAAGTTATTCATAAAATTCCACATGTAAAATTTAGTACCTGCAGTTAAGTCCAGTCTGTTGGGTCTTAGTGCATCCAAGGGGTGTTTCAGGCCATGTGTGAGCAGTATTTTCACAACTGGGTGTTTTGTTTGGATAGACTGACCTTGATATGATTCTTGGAGCCCTAAATATAAAATTAGACTAAATTTCAGCAAGAAGTAGTAAATGCACTTAAAATAATATGATGGGACCTGCCCTGTTATGTCAGCCCCCCGACTCAAGCTGCAGGTGCTCTGTTCTTGGCAATTTCCGTGGGCTCTGGAGGATTTTTGTATGGAAGCTTTCTCTGCTTTAGGGCTGACCAGGGACCTGGGTTTTTGTCCTGCAGGGTGATGCCCACTCCCTGACTGAGTGTGGTTTACTGCTAACACAAACCTTGCTGCAGTGGCAGTTGCTATTAAATTCATCAAAGTATTATTATTAATACTAAACCAAAATATCTACATAGAAATCACTGTCAAGTTTCTCTCAACAGAGCAGCACCGATGGCACCAGAGGAACAGGCAGGAGCTGGTGCCCAGGAATTCCCCCTGCACAGGAGGCAGAACTTCCCTGGGCACTGCCTGAGCCCTGAACAGATTGTCCAGAGAGGGTGTGCAGCTCTTAAATTAGTGCTAAAATAGGCAAAAACAGTGAGAGAAGCCTCAAAGCAAAGAAGGAGAGACCCAGAAGAACAGAAAATATTGGCCTGTAGACAGAATTTCAAGTGTTCTGGCAAAGATGAACACAGAAATTATTCTGCAGGGAATGAAAAAAAACCAGGGAACATTTGGAAGAGAAAGCACAATAAATGGGGAAAATTGGCAACAAAGAGCAATCTTAAATTAACTGCAACTTTGCCTTAAGTCTTCTGGTTTTGTTGATTCTCACTTTAGACTTACGTGACACCTGATACATATCTTAGTTTCTCAATAAAGTACGGTCTTGCATTAAAATAATGTTAAGTGGAAAAAAGAAGTTATTAAGAAAAAATATATCTAGGCATTCTGAACTGTGTTTATGTGCATTTTTTTTTCATGGTGTAATGACTGTTAACTACTGCAAACTGTTAAGCAGAGAACCCTGTGCTCTGCTTTATAATGTGGGAAACCCCCAAGTGACTAAAAATATACCAACAGATTTAAGAAATAATCAAGTAGCTAATAAGGAGTAATGTTTTTTGAAGGCTTGTGTATTGTGTATTTCAAATAATAGAAATAGGAAAGGCAGAAAGTGCTGGCCTCAAGGTCTATGGCATTCTTTTCACTTTTGAACAAAAATGTAGTGAGCAGTAGGAAGTACTGGTCCCATTTAGGGTTTCCTCCCACATTTTTGTCTCATAAAAGGAAAGTTAGTGAGCACTTGCCTCAGAAGTGGCATTAGTAAACTCTTCCCTTGTCTTCTTTTCCTCAGCTTGTAGGAAATCAGAATTTTATCAGATCTCTGCTTAAGACCCTTAAGACCTTCCACACTTGCCTGAAATGAGGTCGAGGGGAAGATTCCTCCGTACATGAACACACACTGACTTCAAGTGCAGGAATTTCTTACACATCAGGTTAAAGTTTTGTCCTAAGTCGCTTCTGCTCACAGAAACTTGGGAAGGCTCATGCCCCTCACTGTCATCCTCCTTTATTGCACCTTTATTCTGCCTTTCTCTTAAAATTTGACCTCCTTGTCACACCACCAATTCCCTTCTGGCTGTAGCAATCTCTGAGTTCTCTGCTTGTTTATCTTCAAGGTGCACTGGCCCTCTAACAGGTGGTGGAAAAAAGCTGATAATGGTTCACTGGATTACATCCTGTACCGTGGGCACTGTTTCCAGCAGGCTTTGGAAATCTGTTTTAGCAGAGTTATTTAATGATAATGTCAGCAGTGAAAGTTCTGTGATCATCTGCTGGATTCTAAATCCTGCAGAATTTCTGTTTGATTCCAGGCCATCCGTGATTCTTCTGTTGCTGCAAAACGATTGTTTCAGTTGTGCTGCTAAAAACCCTGCAGTACCTTCAAGCCTCTAATTATTGTTGATCTCTCAGCAGATAAAAAGAGTCCTCCAAGCCCATGTCTGGCTTCTCTTTGGTTTATTGAAATTATAGGGGAATGGCCTTTTCTCCCCCTTTCTTTAATGAAACAAACCTATTGGCAAGCACATTGAATTACTGCTTTCACATAAGACGTGTTTTCTATGGAGACCTGCCATGTTTGTTTCATATGAGGAGAATCACACTATTTCATTTGTTCAATCAAATGCAGGAAATGTCTGATCATCCTTCCTAAGCTTTCCTCCCACAGCAGTGATTAAACACTCCCTTGGAAAAGCTTGTGTTTTTGCAGTTGGAAGGGAAGCATTGATAACTGATTAAATTCTAGCTCTTCAAATGCTGCATACACACAAATGCAGCATTTACACCCATAAATAATTACTTAGGTTTTAGACAGACTTGCCTGTAATTTATGCTAAAATATCTGAATACTTGGAGACTTTGGGAGTTTACTTTGGGAGTTTGGAGGTATTTCAATCGCTGTTATAGAAGACCCACATATTTTGAGTTGTGGTGAGCTTTCCAGCCTTGATGATTCTATGAAACTATAGATCCCAGGACAAAATCCTGCAGGAATTCCACTGGTAACTGGCCTTCAACCGGGGAGAAAGAAATAGTCCCAGCTGAGACCCATGTATCTGTTAAAAGTTAGTGGATTTTCCAAGATGTAAATGTTCCTATAACTCCTAGCAGAATTTGCTTGGTGACTCCCGGAGCACCTGTAGTTTGTAACCTTGCTTTTCTCATAGGAGTCACTTTTTGCTCTGTTATTCTTCTTACTCAGAGGGGAACACTGGGATTTTCAGTCCTGTAGGCTGTGAGCTGCAGTGATCTCGCATTCTGTGATAAAGGCTAACACAGCAGGGATTATGTCTCAAGTGCTCCCTGTGCAAGAGAACGTCTCCCTCCATCAGCAAAATTGAATTTCAGGTTGCTGAATTAAAATGGTGTCAGGAATTCATTGCTTCTTTTTCAAAGTTCAGGGGTGGCAGCTGAAGTATCTAACACCCACTTAACAGCCTACACTGGAATAATAAAGGTTCTCAGAAACAAACCACCAAGCTCACTGACTATTGCACTGACTGGGCATCCTGTGGCCCAGAATTTTTTTGCAGCATTTCATCTGCTGGGCAGCTGAAGAGTGTGCACCACCAGGACACAACTTACAAATGTTTCTGTAGATAGCCTGAAATGTTATGTAAATAAAAATTAACTCCACAGCCTTATCATGATTTATAAAACCTACCCTGGGATTTGGAAGCCTGTTTTGCAGCTTTGTGTGACTGCACAGTTTGCAGTGGAACACGGAGTGGGACTGGAACGGAGCCTGGTTTGTGTGAGGAGAGAGGCACCAGCAGAGTGAGAGGGAGCCAAGCTGTCCAGTCACAGAGCTCATTTCCTGCAGCACCCCATCTCTTCTCCTGGTGGTCTCCTGCTCCTGCCCAAAACAGGAACATGGCAGAGGGGCAGGTTTCCCTCCAAGCACCCTCAAATTCCTAGCACAGTCTAAATGGGAAAAGCAAAGCCAGCACTTAGGAGCATTATCCTGCTGCTCAGCTGTATGTAGCGTGAGGCAAACGTTAAACTTGTTACTGTCCTGTATCGCCAGGACGAGGTAAATTCAAACACTTCATCTCATCGGCTAAAAACCAGCCTGGAATTCACAGGAATATTCACAGGAATATTCACAGGAACCTGTGAGCATTTCTTAAGAATGATTAGGCTAAAAATTCTGTCACAAGTCATTCAGGTGTGACCTCACTGTGACCTCTTGCACATCCAAGATTCAGCCAGCACACGCTGGGTTTCCCTCTGGAAAGCTCACACTGTGACTTGATGCTCTGACCATTTGAATGCTGATTTTTTTTCTCCCTCCCTCCCTTATCAAATTGCATGGAGTAGTTCTAGAATTTTGCAGTGGTTGTGAGAAAATTAATGTAATCAAAGGGCCAGATCTGTTAGGAACTGGCAGAGCTCCATGGACTTGCTAAGGTTGTACTGCTCCGGCATTCATAAAGGTCAGATGGTTACAGACTCGTGAGAGCAACACAGCATTTAGGGCTTTGGCCAGATTCCAAACTGGTCAGTCTTGCTTTTCTTCAGAGTTTGGGGCTTATTATCTTATATCTACTTGCCCTTAGTAAATATGCAAAATAATCTTTTAAAACATGGCCTACTTAGCGAACCAGAACGCTCGGCTTGCCAAAACGTGTCTGTGCTCTGTCTTACAGCACCGTGGCTTTGTGTGGAGCCCTCCCTTAGTGACTTTGCACATCTGCCCTATGGTGTGCTGTGCTCGTGGGTGCAGACCTCACCAGCAGGTGAGGAAAATGGTAGCTCCAGCTCAGATTCTCAGCCACAGTTCTGAGACTGCAGATGAAGATTTTTCTCCAGGCAGATATAAGGAGGAGCTAGGATGCTGTGGCTTATTCTATAGAACAGCAGCACCTCTCTTACGGGCCTCATTTTCTTGGAGATGAGAACAAAATCATTTTAGATTAAATTTGGCTTGTTAGAACTGTCACTCTTCCACAATTTCATTCATCTTCCTGAGGAAAGAAGCCTTTGCAGCTGACAGGAAACAACAACTAATGATGATTATTTGTATAATCTAGAAGTACTTTCTCTTCCTTTCATTTGGGAACACTTGCACTCTCTCTCCGTGTCCCTGAGTTCAGCTGAACAGCAGCCAAACTACATCACTCAGTTATTTCATTAGTCTTTTAGAAAGGGCAGGACAAGCAAGTGAGCAAAGCTGAAGTAAGAAGGGCTTTGTTTCAGGGGTGGAAAAAGGGTTTCTCTGCGCTCTATGATGGAGTTGAAAAACCTGAATTTTTAGAGAAACACAAGAAAAAATATTTAATATTCCTGATTGTAGGATGAGCAGGAGCAAAAAAAGAAAGAAAATGATGGGTAGAATTCTTTAAGTTCATTAATCCCTTTGGAGGAAAGTTTGCTGTAAAATGTCATCTCTGACTTCTTGCAAGCCTGTGAAACTAACAGAGGTTCTGAGTCCTAAAATACATCAAATGCTGAAGAAAAAGTGTAAATGGGAAATCAGATTTTATATCAGTTCATTGGTCATTCTTTTCATAGACTCATAGTGCCACAGGATGGTTTGGGTTGGAAGGGACCTTAGAGCTCATCTCCATTCAACCCATGCCGTGGCAGGGACACCTCCCACTGTCCCAGGGTGCTCCAAGCCCTGCCCAACCTGGCCTTGGGCACTGCCAGGGATCCAGGGGCAGCCACAGCTGCTCTCACCACCCTCACAGCCAAGAATTTCTTCCCAGTATCTAATCCAGACCTGCCCACTTTCAGTTCAAATCCATTCTCTTTTGTCCTGTCACTCCAGGCCCTTGGAACAGTCCCTCTCCATATTTTTTGCAGACTCCCTTCAGGTGCTAGAGGGCTGATGGAGGTCACCGTGAAGCTTTCTCCAGACTGAATAATCCCAATTTTCTCAGCCTTTCCACTCATCTGTATATTGTAGTTTGGCAAGAAAGGCAGGAAGAGACATCTCAGCAGAGATTTTCCATAGGAATTAGTGTTTGATGTCATTTGGAGCACTTTTATTTCCATTTCTGATGCAATAGTAGGTTTTGTGCACCTAAAGCATTCCCCATTTGGAGTTCAAGGAAAGCTGATTTCTTTGATATTTATTCTGGAAAGGCACACAAAGTTTAAGTAAAAGGTAAATTTAAGTAATATAATGCACTAGTAAGGGAGCAAAGTGTTTGCACTATTTGCATTATAAATAAGTGTTCTAGTTACTTCACTGTCCAAAGAAAATTTGTGTGTTCCTGTGCCTGAGGACATTGTGTGGGAAGTTCAAAGCAGTTTTTGCTGGTCTACAGTTCATTAAAATAAAATTAAAGAAAAAAGCAGCTTGCCATTAGTGGGTTCATCTGATGCTGTAACTGTGTGTGCTGGTCCACAGCTTCCAGGTAGGTTTTACAATAAAGCATGTTTGTTTCTGGGGGTTTTCCACTTGATTTTTGAAAAATTATTTATCTATACTCTTTCTCAACAAAGTGCTTTGTCCACACCTATTATTCAAGTCTTCTGTGTGGCCAGGAGGTTTTCCCAGTTATCCTTTTGCCAGAATGTTTCACTACAGTTGTGTTTTGGGCATGGAAAGGACATCCACACTTTCCTCTGCAGTCTGGCAGGGCTGTGAGTGGCAGCCATGACCTCACTGATGCCATCATCGCTGTGCAGAAAACAGAATTATGGTGCAGTTCTCTGAGGATCTCTGTATTTTGTGTGGTGGTACCTCCATGCAGGCAGCAGGGATTTCAGAGAGGATTGTTTTCATTCCCTGTCCATTCCTCCCCCGTTTGGCTGGTTACTTGTTACCAGTCCTGCCTGCCAGTGCCTCTGCTGGGAGCAAAAGCAAATGCCCCCGGGCCTGGCCATGGCTGAGGGAACAGAGGGCAGAGAGAATTTTTCAGCTGCTTGTTTATCGGAGGCCTGGAGCTGAGCTGGAAATCACAGTAAGTCCGATTTGCCTGTTAGCATGCAGCGCTGTTTAATATCAAAGACAGCTGCAGTGCTTGCACAAGGCAGAGCCTCGGCTGAGCAGCTATCTCGGATTGCCGTGCAGGAAAAGGCCGGAGAAAGCTTTCATTTTAATGGAAATGCGGTTCTGCAGTAAATAAGCAAAGGTCACTCCGAAATCCTGAGCAACAATCACGCTGGAAGCCGTCTCTTTGTTTTGTTTTTGTTTCGGGGTTTCTGGTGTCCTTTCCAGTGGAGGGGTTGTTAATGTCTGGTGCTGTGGGCCAAGAAAAGAAGGAACAATCCTGAAAAACCCCACAGCCTCTTGCAGGACCAGATCCTTCCTTTGAATGTGGTTCCTACTGAGTGCACCAGATATTGCCCAAGTGGAGCTAAGCACGGAGCTTGACCTGCTGATTGTGCAAGCCCCACTTTAAGTTTCATGTGTGCTTTTATCCAGTTAAGCAAAAAACTCTGTTTCTCTTGCGAGCTAAATGCCCTCCTCTGAGATGCCTCCAGGCGATATCTGGTCGCTCTGTCTTGTCTCCTGCTTCTCCCAAACGCCGTCTCCCTGTGACCACTGGGTGTCAGTAAAAGACTGTGAAGTGATTTTCTCTCATTAAATATACATGAGTTCCTCTCAGGCTCTGTGGGTGTTCCTTACTTAAGGTGGCCAAGGCAGATTTGAGAACACAACTGACACACACACCAGGAGTGTAGAATAATTGACAAAAGTAGCTCAGATCAGTGAGCTTTTCTTGAATCACTTCACTGTTCTATTTGAATTAATTCATACTATCAAGAAACTAAATAAATTGAAGAAAAATAGTTTGGTTTGTTTTGTTTTTTTTTTTTTTCCTTGTCAAGGAAAACCACTATTCCCAACATAATAACGAGGTACAAAGCTATTATATTTTACTGTATTCGTATTTCTTGTGCATCAGCCAATATGTGACTGGAGGTCCCATGCAAGATGCTGTCCTCATGCAAGGTCATCTGTAGGAAAATGCCCTTACAAATGTAAGAGAATTCAGGGGCTTCCACACTATTAAAAAAAAAAAAAAATCTATTTTCAAGGCTCTTCCTCCTTTCACCAAAGAGGAAAAATTCCGCTCTGGTTTCTTTGGCAGAATGGACTCAAAAGGTGTGAATATCTCACCTGAGACATGAGCTGAAAAGCCAGTGACAGCTGAAAAAGGGTTTAATTGAATGGAATGGGTAATTTTGTGTGTGCACATAATAGCTCCTGTATTTACATGTCATATTTATTACATGCTGAATTTTATTCCAATTTGCAATCTGTTGAAGGTGTAACAGCATTGGAAGAAACCAGAAGAGTTTTGGACACTTGTCAGGAAACAAGTGGCCCCTGGGAGCTGGGCAGGTATCACAAATATTCGGGGTTATGTAACAGGCACGTTAATTGTACAGTGCTGCAAAAATGATCTGCTGTCAAAAAAATGAGAGTTTCAATCAGTTTGGTGCTACCTCTTTAGGCTGCAGAGTTCTACGACCGCTAAAATAAGTTGAGTAGTCAAATTACTGTGTTTTGCTGCTCCATAATGCTACCATGTTCAGGAGGGTACTGCTGCCTTTGCTCAAACTCTACTCAGACTTTATGGCAAATTTGAAAAATTAAATCATGTAAATACTTACTTTGAAATAACCTATTTTGATGGTCTTTTCTTAGAATAAAAAAAAAAAATCTGCAGCAAACTCTTGGGCTGTACAAATAAAATACACATTGGACTCCAGAGTATAAATAAAACAGAACAAAAGAAGATTCATGCTAGAAGTTTGCTTTTGAATCTACCAAACTGAATACTGAATTCCCCCTCTAGGTGTTCTTTCTCTTTCCAGAGTGGATGGCAAAAGTCACGGGTATTTGAGGCTTACCATGCTACACAATTGTGGTGTGGAACAAGGAGCAAGGGTTCATCTAAACTGAAGCTGTGTCAAAAACCTCTTAATATTGTGATTTAGAGGTGAGCACAACCTGTGTGCCTAAATTCCTGCTGAATTCCCATTTTTTCCCTGCCCTGAGTGCCACTAGAGGCCCTTTTGTGCTGCAGACACTCAAAGCTCCTGGCCCTGCTCTGTGCTGGTGGAAGAGAGCTGCAAACTTTCCACCATTGTCAGTAATGTCACAGCAGTCTGGAGGTCAAAGACAAAACTTCTGGGCAGCTAAAATAAAGAATTGGCATTATTTTCCCTGTATTGTCAGTCAAATCAAAAAGAGCATTTTTGCTTTACTCTAAAGCTGAAGTCCACAACATGTACCTTCTTAAGTGAACCAAACCACTTGTTTTAATTATAAGAATTTCAGTTATTTGAAGCAGTGATGCTCAATTTTTTTTTTTAAAAGAAGTTTTTATTTCAGCAATGAAACAAAAGACTCTGAACTGTTCTATTGTCATTTATAGTGGTTGGAACATGAAACACTTTTCTGTTTTTACAGGATCTAGTACTGAGAGTGTTCATGAGTGTGTAACATGCTCTTAAATAGTTCAGATCAAAGCCTACAAAGTTAATGTCTTTCTGCATTAATGAGAGCAGATAAGCTGGAGCCACTCTGCTTTTGCAAACTTGATTTTATTAGATGTAAACAGATTACATCCAAAATTAGATTTGTGCAGTGGCAGAGAACCAGCACATATATTGAATTTGCAGACCAGAAATCTAATTTTTTTTTTTAATAGGTACTTCAGGCAAATGTTTCTTCATATACGTAAGACATGATTAATTTGAAAGCTGCTCAATAACAATGTAATAATTTATTATTTTTGTACATTGCCTCACCATTTTAACTCCACAGTGACTTCAGGGAGGAGAGAAAGTGAAATAAAGGAAGGGCCAAACATCTCAGAATTGTATTTTTTGGGAAATTTGAATAGGAATCTCACCTGGAGCTTTAACATGATTATCAGGAGGGTGTTGTCTGGACCTGGTCCAGTTCCTGCCAAGCTGGAATGGAGAATCCTGTTAAATTATATCTGATTTTCTTCAGGAAGAGCCCCTTGTTTCCAGAGAAGGAATCACCTCAAGCTGTTTTAGACCTCCAGGAATGAAGACTTTTATTCCACATTTTAGACTGAGGTCAAATGTAGCAAAAAAAAAAAGTCAGCAGTAAGTGCTGGTTCTTGACAATCATGATAATCCATCACTGGACTATACTCACATGAGTTATGGTGACTTTTTCACCACTAGCATTTTCTATCAAAGTCTAATATTTTATAAAAGACAGTAATTAATTTGGGAATGTCCTATGATCTGTGCTGTACAGGATATCAGCCTCAGTTACCACAGTGCTCACTTCTTATGATTTATGCCTGTATTTGCTTCAGCAGTCATTTGAAATGTTTAATATTTGGAATTTCGGTGTTTTCTTCCAAAAAATTAAACCTCTTGTGTTGGTGGCGCCTGTCATCTTTCCCAAAAGCAAACAGCATAGAAAAAGCTACTGCCTTTGGCTGGTGTGAGACTAAACAAAAAAAAATTTTAATTAAATCTAGGGGGTTAGTGAATGTAAAAAGGAATGAGAACAAACATACAGGTAATTGAAGGGATCAGAAATACAGCCAGCTAACTTCAAGACAGTCAAAAAGTGGCTTGAGTTTTAAAAGTGCACGTTAAACAAAACAACAAAATAGCTCCTACAGCCTCGCCCTGTATAATTAAACATTTTCAATCACACCATCAAATTTGGGGAATACTAAACTGTGCCTCAAATAACATGAGTTCAAATAACACTTTGTTTTTTAATAGAAGCAGTTTGATATAAATTTAAACATGAGTATATACATAAATGTATCTACACATGAAAAATCACTTTAGAGCTAAGAAAATTTATCTCCTAGGAAGCAATCTGATCATGTCCAAGATAAACTCTCTTTGAAGGGTGGCTCTGCCCCTGGTGCTGGTCCAAAGTGACCTGCTGGGAGGGTTTTAGGCAGAAAACGCCCCCCAGGCTTGGACTGGGGCTGGTGTAGGATGGGAAGGGACAGGGAGAAGTGACTTTCTGCCCTCCTGGGTTCTGCCTCTCACTCCAGAGCACTCCAGGCCTTTCTGAGACATCTCTCAACCTCTCCACCCTTTCGGTGAAGAAAGTTTTTGGCACTGGAGTGGGTCAGGCTTTAAAGCTCTCTTCAGGGGTTCAGCCTCCTGCCTTAATGGAACAGATTAGGGACTCAGCAGTTAATAGTTCTCTGTTTGCTGACGAGGTGTGGAGTGATAGGGACATAGAGAAGCTGTGTTTTCCAGCTTCCCTTGCTTATTTGCTATCTCTCCATCAGTTACTTTCAATTAAAAGATTAGTGGCAGTTTACTTCAACCGCTGTGATCTGAAGCTCCTGCTTCTCTAATTGCACTTGAGGAGGGAGGAAGGATAAAGAAATAATCTTGCAGGCTTGGGGAAGGGAAGAAGGAAGAGCTGTCTCCTAGCAAACAGTCTTTGCCCTGAACTCTGCCATGGCCACTGAAATTTGCAATTAAATGGGTCAAGGATGAGATGCAAATTACTATTTGTATCTCAGTATAAACCTGCTGGAGTATCTTAAGGGTTTAATTGAAGCTCATTTGTTGCCAATGTGTACAATTATTTATTTCAGCTGAAATAACCCTCTTTAAGTGCCTCTGAGGGCAAATTCTCTAAATGAGCTGCAGATCACAACACCCAGGCCAGCAGTTCCACACAGAAGGATTATTTTCTTGGGCTTTTTNTTTTCAGAAGGGTTTTTTTTTTTGGGTTTTTTTTTTTTTTTTTTTTAACCTTTTTAATCCTCTTATTCTCTTCTTTGCAGAATAGTGGGGCTTTTTTACAGTTACAGAATGGCCCTTTCATTATGGGTTACGTGATTGTTCCTGGAAAAAGGATGTTATGCCTGCAAGTCTCCCAGGTTGGTTTATGTATAATGTGGATAATGTCTGTTTAAAGCCTGATTTGGTAAATTTAGCCTTGCCACGCCACCTGAAATTGGGCTCTTGGAACTGTTTCCACAGCTTTATCACCAACAATGGGGCTGCTGCTTCTCTCTGATGAGGTATTTTGCAGAGATCTGAGGGGATCCAGTGCTCAGCTGTACTCTTTTGTCTGTCCTGCAGGTGGAGAGACAATGGGAAAGGTTTTCACTGAATTTCTCCAAGTGCTGGCTAGGAAGCCTGGTCACATTAGGTGAATTTAACATGTCAGTTGTAGGTCTAATTTTCTCAGTGGCAGACAATGGAAGCATTCCTTTCAGCGTTTGGCATTAAGATGCTAAACCCACTTATTGCCTTTGTTGTTCAAACAAATGTATCCACCCTCGGGCTGCTCCTGTTGGCTTCATGGGAAGCTGAGCCGCTGAATTCTTTGTGGTGATACAGGTGGCATTCAGGTGCCTCAACTCCAGAGTGACTTCAGAACGTGTTAAATTTATTTAAAAGGCCCTTTATGGGAGAAAACCAACCAAATAACCAAACCACAGAGCAATATCATCACTCTGGCCTCAGCTCAGTGTAACTGAGCATGTCCCAGAGCAGAGGGGATCAGAGTTATGTGGAAACTGCACAGGAACCATCAGAAATAAATTCATGATGCCCTGTTGGAAGGTGTTTTTTTCTTGGAGTGCACTTTTGTGTTAACTCATCAGGCTGGAAAATAAGCAAAGGAGAAGGCAAGGTGACAGCCAGAGCTAGTCAGCTGTGTGGGGGTTCACAGAATACCTTAAATTTACGTTTTAGCTGACAGTTCTCATTTTTGACCCTCTTCTTTGTACATTAACTCCTCTGAGCAGTCACTCATGCTTATTTAAAGGCTGAATAACAATGTCTGCATGTTTCCAGATTTAACAGCAATCCATATAATCTCATTCCAAGTGCCCTTTTCAGCAGAGATTAGCAATTACCTTCCTGCATTTAAAATTAAATTTGTTTGAATACTGTTTGATTCTACAGCAGTGATATCATGAAACTTTAGATTGTGGCCTGAACAGCTCATTCCATGTCTTCCTTCTTCTTTCAAAAGCATAAAAGCCTATATTATTTTAGATATCCTCTAGTTATTGTTGTACTTCTGTATTGTTGTACAACTGAGTGTCCACTAGGCTCTCTCCCTTTAAGCCAGTAAACTTGAATCCATTGTTACTATCATCTAAAATGAGATTAATCAACTTCAACTCACAACTTCCTTATGAAAATCCATTGAGAAAGCGTTGCCATTAATTTCATAAATGAACTAGCCCAAGTCTCCTGCACTTTTCTCACTTAGATGGAGCTGGGAGAAAGCACCAGTGCTAAGATTCTCCGTCAAGATATGGAAATTATTATTTGCTGAAAGAAACTAATAGAACACCTTGAAGGCAGGTTTGCTTTCTACTTCATTGTGGCTGATACTCATCAAAATCAGAGTCAGGAAAAATAGGTAGGGTTTAAAGTTGAGAATAGCTCCCTTCTCATAAAAATTCAGCAGTTGTCTCACCCTGCTGCAGCTGAAATCCTGTCCTAAATTGTAGGTGCTGATCCCAATGCAGGCTCAGAGAGGAGTGCCCTCTAATACTGTTTATTTATTCAGGGCAAAACTCAGATCAGCATATTTAAACTGGAGTAAAAATAATAATAAAAGTAAAAATCTTGGTCCATTCCATCATCCTTCTTCACCAATATTGCAGCATCTTTTGATCATCACACACTTTCTTATTAAAAAAGAAAAAAAGATTTCTACAGAGTTTCTGTTAGTTTTGTGCCAGTAATCACTGTGGAGTTTTATCTTTATTAGTAAAATAGGGTGATACCACTTAGTCATGCTCCCATACTGCTTTGTAGTCTGGAAATATGAAACTTTAAACATGTGTGGAGCAGTATTCACCTTGCAAACTCATTTGGGCAAGTGCTGCACCCAGCTCTGTTTATTCTAAAAACACATTTTTCTTCAAATGGATTAAAGTTCCTTGAGTGCCATCCTCCCCTGCCAAAGCAAACCCATCAAAAGAGATGCCAAGAAATTGGACATGTCTTACTGATATCCTCTCACAGCACATTTTCTCTGACAATGGCAGGAATTTCTGCCTTCCTCAGATGAAGAAGCAGAGCCCCCTGAACGTGGTCACTGCTCCTGCTCACTCTCACAAATCCTGCCTGAAAACCCCCAACCTGACAGATGGTCCCAGGCTGAGTGCAGGGTGTTTATCTGGGGTGGAAGCATCAAGTCATGTGTGTGATGGATCTTAACTGCTTCTTGCTCACCCTTTAAACATCAGTTTATTGACTGAAAAATGAGGTAGAAGATGGAATTTACCTGGGTTTTTTCATTAAAAATTGTGTTCTGTTTGCAATTCATGCATCCTTTTTTTTTCCTTTTTTGTGGGCTGCTGTCTTCTCAGCTCAGAGATTCTTTAAAGAAGCAAAAAGGAAACCCCTGACAATGTTTAGGTCTTGAGAGTATATGACAGTCTGTCAGAAATTTGTGCAGCCACTTGCTGCTGTTTATCTGCTAAAGGTCTGGATTCCTGCTCTGCTGAAAGGCAGAATACTGAGGAAATCCACAGCTGCATTTTATGTATATTTCCTGAACAACAAAAAAAGAAAGCTGCTTTCTATTAACCACTCACAGGATGATTGCCAACAACAGAAATCAAATCATGTGAGAGAATCTCAATTCTCATTTTGTAAATTGATAGTGATTTTCTTTTTAGGCTTTTTTTTTTTTTCCCTATGGGTTTGAAGCACAAGTTTCCACACCTCTTTGCTGGTGTTTGCCATACAGAAGAACTTCTTGAAGGAGAAAAGAGAAGAAGCTCCACTTTTTTCTGGGAGAGGACTTTGAATGCTCTGGCCTGTCCACATGCTTTGCTTTGGAAATGATTGATGTCACTGTGGTTTCATGCAGTGACATCGTCACTTCTGGAGGAAAATGGTTTCAGTCGAGAGGAACACTGCCCAAAATGATCAGGGTGTAAATAACACCATGTTTGTCAGCAAGTTTACTGGGAAAAGGTCACATTCTGCAAAGGTTTACTGGAAATTGCTGGAGAGCAGGATGGGTTTGGATTTACAGCTGGAAAGCTCAGCAAGGCTTGGGAAAGCCAAGGTGGGGTGCACAGTGAGGGGTAGCACAGAACAGAATTCCCCCTGATCAGGGAAATTCATGTAAAAGCAAGGTTTCTTGAGAAAAAAAGGGTGTTATATTCTCATTTTCTTCAGCAGTGAAGTCACTGTTATGAGGGTTGACTAAAAAGGACTGGTGTATTTTGAGGTGAGGTTTTTTTTGCACCAGTGACAAGATAATTGCCTTGAGATTCCTGCTAGTTTTTATGAGAACTTGCAATTCCAGGTGACCTGTCACTGTGGAGAACTGCAGAGAAGAAAGCTAGACCTGCACTCAGAATAGATGGATGGATTGCCTGTATAAAATGGCATTGATTCAGTCACTCTTCAAACTCTCCTCTCACCCAGGTACCTCTGAATTTATCAAATCTTGTGTAACTGTGGTGAGTAGAACAAGGTGAAAATTGCCTTCACCAGTATGTATAAATTTGCCCCTTAATAGATTTTTGTAGTAAGCTGAGGATTTGGCTCATTGGAAATACTAAAAGCAGGGAATATCCAGCTCATTGGAGACACTCAGCTCTTATAAGACCAGAGTGCTCTTGCACACAGTTCAGAAGTCACTGCCAAATCCCGTTTAAAACATAAAGAATATATTAGTTCTCAAAACATTAATGCTCCCAATGATTTTAGAAATATCTAGGAAATACAGTCTTCTGGCTGTTTGCCCTGTAAAAAAGGGGATTAAGGCAAGAAAAACCGAATCTGGGAAGCCCATGTGATCCAAAATCCACTCGAGTTAATTACGATGTACATCATCTTCAGCAGCTGTGCTATCAGGACTAAGGCAGAGTGAGATTCAGCTGCTTAATTAGTACATTACAGGAAAAAAGGTAATTGTTACACAAGTTTAACCCTCAAATTATAAAATTACAGGAGTCCACAGTGACTGTTCAATGACCACCACTATTCCAGTTGTGTTGGTGTTTGCTACCAGAGTTTCTTGTGATTCTTTTAAATGGCTGCATGGCACTGTAGGTCACCCTTTCTAGGAACTGTTTTCTAAGGATTCAGCTGGAATGCAAACTTCTGCTGCAGAATACCAACCCCAAAGCCAATGGGAAATCAGGAACCAGTGCAGGCTCTCAGTGAGACACTTCAGTGCTATTTCCTATGATACAGATCTTTGCTCTTGATCCGACGTGTTCCGGTTTTACTGTGAAAATTCACTTTTGCTTTAAAAAGTCAAGCTCTTTTCCTTGATAAACTTTCCAGAGATGTCACAGAATATTCTGAATGGGAAAGAACCCACAAGGATTATCAAATGCAACTTTTTAGTGGATGTCCCTTAAGAGGATGGAACCCATGACCCTGGTGTTATTAGCACCATGCCCTGACCAGCTGTGATAATCCCAGGGTTTATAGTTCTCAGGAATATTTTGGTCAGTCAAGACTATCTTTGATGGAAGAGACTTTCTGATGGAAAGGGCTGTGTATTAAAAAAACTCTGGCACTTTTTCTTTGCAGCAAAGTAAAACTCTCTAAAATATTTTGGTTTAATAATGACATGAATTTTCTATATTTTGTATTTGTCTGTAACACTTAGACAAAATGGTACATATTTCCATGCTTGCAGTTTTCCTGAAATCACTTATTTGGCCTATCATAGCTTTAAAGCATAACTTCAAGGTTTTCCAACTTCCATGGATGAGACATCATTACAAATTCTTTTCCATTGATTTGGAAAAAAAAATTGTTTATAGAAATAATGATAATAATAATTTAAAAAATCTTAATCTGACAGTAGTGACAATGATAAAGATTTTGGGGGTTCTTACCTGTGAAATTTCTCTACTCTTATTCTCACTTTTGTAAAACTTCATGGAATCATGAAATTGTTTGGGTTGGAAGGGACCTTAAAGCTCATCCAGTGCCACCCACTGCCATGGGCAGGGACACTTCCACTGTCCCAGGGTGCTCCAAGCCCCAGTGTCCAGCCTGGCCTTGGACACTGCCAGGGATCCAGGGGCAGCCACAGCTGCTCTGGGCACCCTGTGCCAGCGCCTCACCACCCTCACAGGGAAGAATTTTTTTGTTTTTTCAGCAAGTGTGAGTTTTAGCCCACTTCTTATTACAGAATATCCTGGACAAGAGTCCAACCAAGAGAACCAAGAGAAGCTTTTTAAATTGAATAGGAATTTTTTTTCATGGACTTTTCTAGGTTTTGGATGAGTATCCACAGAAAAGCATCTCATAAATTGTAGAATAATTGATAGTTGATGACAAGAGTCTCAAATGCAGGCTTGCCATTGCCTTGGGGTGATAGAAGTTACATAAATCTGGGAATAATGAAATCATCCATTTTTTCCACAGACAAATGGGATCCAGAATTGAAGCTGTGAAACCACATCTGACGTTAGATGAAGGGGATATTAACATATGTGTGTTCCCAGCTTTGCGAGCATTTCTTCAGAGGTGTCCTTTTTTTTTCTTGCCTTCCTGACAGCTTTCTCCAAGTCCAGGTTTTCCAGGTAAGCAGTGCACAGCACAGGTGAGAAAAGCAGGTGTAAATATCAGGCCTTTGCTGATGTCATGTGTCTTTTTAAAACTCACTGATCTCAGGGGCAGGATACAGATGCTGGGTTGTTAATGCTACTATATTCATCAGCCTGTGTGATTTTTAGTCATTTGAAAATATTAAATAACAAAATACTAAGGATACACTTTTGTATCAGATTTGATAGACCAGATCTGTTACTTTGATCTTGAAAGGATTGTTTATATTCCCAAAATATATTTGCAGAGACCTTTGACCAGTCACCACCTTGTCCCCAGCCCAGAGCACTGAGTGCCATGTCCAGGCCTTCCTTGGACACCTCCAGGGATGGGCACTCCAAACCTCCTTGGGCAGTCCCTGCCAAGGCCTGACTTCTGTTTCCATGGAGAAATTCCTCCTGANCACAGGATTTGAGGTTTGGCCTCAGCAGTGGGAGACAATCACTTCCTCATCAATCCTTGCATAGATAATCACTTGATATGCATCAAAAAAGTCAGCTTGAAATAAACTCATGACTGAATACATTCTATTCACTTGTTCAGCTCGTTTGCATGAGCTGTAAATTTGATTTTTACGTAAAACCCAGTCTAACTGCCCTGAAGTCCTTCAGAAGGAGATTAAGTCCACCCTTAACTGTAAATCCCCTTGTGGATTTTACTCAGACCCTATAATACACGTGATTGTCCATTATTTTATATACTATATGATCATTATAGATTGCTAGAGGAGACACATCTTTAAGAACATTTGAAATAAATGGAAAGGTTATTTTCAAAGTTGGTGGCAGGCATTCAAAATCTGCTTGTAAATGAGGGTATTTTTAAAATCAGATACAAAGAATCCCTTTAAGTATATGTTTTCTTACCTTGAGGCTCAGACTGAAGTTTTTGTGTACGATTTGTTGATACAAAGGTTAGATCTGGCTTCAGAAATGGCCAAGTATCTTTACGTAAAGTCCAAATACGTCAGTGTCCACACAAGTGCAGCTTTCTAAGACCCTGCAGAACCCAAACCAAAATGTTTATTTAAACCTGTTCCCTCCTTCCAGAAAGCCAAAAAAAGAAATACAACAAAATCCAAACTGCAACACCTCAGTTGGATCCTTTTTCCATGACGGTCGGTCCAAAAAAAAGCTGTTTCCAACACATTTTTTACAAGAAAACAGAACTCTCAGCTTATCTTGGTACACGATGTATTTCCATGGAAAACTGCAGCCCCTGTAAATTTGGGGTTATATGTGTGCTCTCTGTGTGTTTGTAAAGCTTCATTTGATGTGTGCAACGCTTGGGTTATGACCCAATGGTCTCCATGCTGTGGTTCAGGTATCTTGGAGAATCCCAGGGTGAATTGGGTTGGAAATGACCTTAAGGATGATCCCATCCCACCCCTGCCATGGGCAGGGACACTTCCACTGCCCCAGGCTGCTCCAAGCCCTGTCCAGCCTGGCCTTGGACACTGCCAGGGATCCAGGGGCAGCCACAGCTGCTCTGGGCACCCTGTGCCAGGGCCTCAGCACCCTCACAGGGAAGGATTTTTTACCTCTAAGAAAAAATTGCCCAGCTGATGAAATTTCGTCACAATTACCGTTTTTAAAGCAAAAGGAAAAAGCTCACCTAGGAAATTAAAAAGTCTTCTTAAAAATGTATCCATTATATTTATACTTTCTGAGTGAATGTAGGATCTGGGACAATGCCACACTTCTTTTCAGAAAGGACTTTTTTTAATTTTTAGGGAAAGAATCATATTTATGTGATCCCCCTAAAAGAAATAGAAAATTAGATAACAAAAATATGCAGTTATAAATCAATTAGAGTTATTCTACCTTAAAATTATATGAGAAGCTATGACATAATAAAATTGAACATCATCCTATATTCACTTATCCCAAAAGAAGTAACCAAGAGAAACCATCAAAGCCCATCTCAGAGCTCTGCTGGGAGGGATGTCCCTTCAGAAGTCTGCTGCAGTCCAGAACTGTTCACATAGTGTGACTCAACTTTTGAAGGTAAAAAACCCGGTTTTATCTGTCTTAAAAAAAAAGACATCTTGGGGCAGGGGGGGTGGTGGGAGGTGGTGGTGTTTGGGTTTTTTCTGAAGGGATTTTTTTATATCGATTGTGGATGCTGATTCTCTTTTCTTCTGAAGAAAAAACTCAGTATTCTAAATCTAGCTTTCACAGTTAGATCTCAAAGTGCTGAACAAAGGTTGATTTTGCTTTCATTTTGACCTCACTTCGTCTGTTATGTTCAAGGAGTGCAAAATATTTCTGCTTTTAGGTTTTTGCTAACTCATTCCAGAGCTGATTTATGTGAATAACTTTTCTCTCTCCTTCCCTGTCATTCCTGGATGCCTCTGTTCTGCTGCTGGTTTCAATTCAGGGTGTAAACTCTTCAGTTCAGGCTCTGCGTTCTTGAGGCTCAGTAGAGCTCCCAGTGAAGTAATTCACTGATAAATGGGAGTAAGGTTCTAATCTGGGACCTTGGATTCTTTAAATTGCTGATATATACTCTTAGATACAGCATCCTGAAACACTGGGTTTCTGAGCATGGATTTTTTTTTTGTTCTTGCATTTGATGGGATTGAAATTTGTTCCTTGCATTTGCTGGGCCTTTGAAAAGGCCGGATAAACTCCTAAAGTGGGCGCAGTGTAATGGTTGTCCAAATCAGCTCCTCTGACCTCAAACTGATGGGATTTGTGGTTTTTCCAAGCTCAGCTAAACCTGTTCAATAACTACTGCCCCAAGCTGCTGCTTCAGTGGGCTCTGGGAATGCAGGGATTGCTCACCTCTTCTGATGGGACAGCAAAGGCCAAAAATGATGGTGGCTTCATCCCCTAAGGAAATTCAAGTCTAGATCCCTCTGACACCCGATGGTGTAACTCCTCTGCTTATATAAAATGTCTGTGAAAGTCAACACACTTTTGCCCATCATGAAATTTATCCTGCTTTTTTCCAAAATGTGATTATTTACCAAAGCGGGCTGTCCTCACGTTGGATTTTTTGAGCCTCTGTGCCTTAAGTCCTGAAGTATGTGGAGTTTATTTTACTGAAAAGAATACTTATNTTGTTCTTGCATTTGATGGGATTGAAATTTGTTCCTTGCATTTGCTGGGCCTTTGAAAAGGCCGGATAAACTCCTAAAGTGGGCGCGGTGTAATGGTTGTCCAAATCAGCTCCTCTGACCTCAAACTGATGGGATTTGTGGTTTTTCCAAGCTCAGCTAAACCTGTTCAATAACTACTGCCCCAAGCTGCTGCTTCAGTGGGCTCTGGGAATGCAGGGATTGCTCACCTCTTCTGATGGGACAGCAAAGGCCAAAAATGATGGTGGCTTCATCCCCTAAGGAAATTCAAGTCTAGATCCCTCTGACACCCAATGATGTAACTCCTCTGCTTATACAAAATGTCTGTGAAAGTCAACACACTTTTGCCCATCATGAAATTTATCCTGCATTTTTCCAAAATGTGATTATTTACCCAAGTGAGCTGTCCTCACATTGGATTTTTTGAGCCTCTGTGCCTTAAGTCCTGAAGTATGTGGAGTTTATTTTACTGAAAAGAATACTTATGGTGTACAGTGAAAGCATTTGGCTTCTGACTGCCGTCTCTCGTTCCACCAGTTCAATCATGAGGTGGTTAAGGGTTATTTATAGCTCTTAGACATTCTTTAGGGATGAACTCATCGACTGAAAAAACAAACAGCCGTGGTGCTCGGGGGTAATTTATAGCAATTTTTCAGTTAGGAGAAACCTGTGATCTCATACTACAGGCTGAAAACCTGTCCATTCATTACTGCATGGCGATGGAATTTGGTTGGGACACTGACATCCTCTGAGGAAACTGAGATCCACAGCATCCAGGTACCCCTGAGCTGGGAAAGGCTCAGTTACGTGTCCTAAGGAATTACGTAACTTTTCCTTCTCTCTTCCTCCTAGCACAGGCTCAAATGGAGTCAGAAAGAACTTTTTTTTCCAGTACACTCCACTTGTTAGTTAATTTAATTTAAAAAAATTAATCCCACCAGTGTTGGAATACTTCATTTTACAGAAAGCAGAAACTCAGGGTTTACTTTCAGCAAGATGTTTCTGAATTCTAAATCATATATTTAAATCAGAAGTTGTTTTTTTATATACCACACTTTATTGCCTGTAACTTAAGTGCACATTTACATCACTCTGGGTGCAGAGTGAAATCCAGCCTGGGTGTGATGTCACTACAAGACAGAGAGCCCATCACCTCTCCTGTGAAGTTGTGTCACTGCTGAGATGTTTCCTGGCCTCAGTTCTGGATTCTCTACACGTCTACTAATTTTAAATAGCCCTTTTCTCACATCAAACTGAATCCTGCCACTGTAGGTTATGGAGGATGGCAGTGCACCTCTGTGAGCAGCCTGCCTGGCTCTAAATATGAACTGCTGTGCCATGCAAGAGCCATAGATTTGCAGGGGAGGGAAAGGAAATACCTTTATGACCTCATGCTATCCATTTATACTCTGAGTCATTAAAATGATTGCTTCTTATAAAAGTTATCTTTGCTAACAGAGGAATATGTGGGCAAACGCTCTCTCTGACAATCAGTGTGCTTTGGATTGGACTCAAAGCACACAAATTATTCAAACTTAACTTTCCTTCACTCCTACTGAATGATTTGCCCCCAAAAGAAAACATCTGACTCTCCATAAAACTGCAGGTGATGGCGAAATTCCTGTCAAGCACTGGAGGTCCAGTGTGCTCCTCAGGTTAATTGTAAATTACTCTGGAACCTGCTATGCAAAAATGAGATTTTGTTCCACCTGTGGCCCACCAGTGAATATGGAACAAGAGTCTATTGTCAGCAGACCAGATTTATTGCACAGTGTCCTTTCCATCAATGGAAAAATTTAGTGGATAAATAAAAAAAAAAAATTGACAACACTCCACTGTGTCCAAACATTCAATTTCTAAACAAGTTGCCCTTCTGTTTGTCAGTTTCAGTTACAGAATAACTTATAGTTGAGTATAAGTTATTTTCTGTAAGTGTTTCCTTACTGAAGGAAAATGAAGAGTAATGGAAGGGCAGAAAGAAGGACAGATGAATTTCATAAAGCTGTGGCTCAGTTCATGCACACATGTTTAGGTTTTTTTCAATGGAAATGAAGTTACAGGAGGGGGATGATTCAGAACAGATCTCACTCTGATGTGGCAGTAAGGACTGAAGTCCCTGATCAAGGAAGCAGGAANGGGGAGGGAAAGGAAATACCTTTATGACCTCATGCTATCCATTTATACTCTGAGTCATTAAAATGATTGCTTCTTATAAAAGTTATCTTTGCTAACAGAGGAATATGTGGGCAAACGCTCTCTCTGACAATCAGTGTGCTTTGGATTGGACTCAAAACACACAAATTATTCAAACTTAACTTTCCTTCACTCCTACTGAATGATTTGCCCCCTAAAGAAAACATCTGACTCTCCATAAAACTGCAGGTGATGGCGAAATTCCTGTCAAGCACTGGAGGTCCAGTGTGCTCCTCAGGTTAATTGTAAATTACTCTGGAACCTGCTATGCAAAAATGAGATTTTGTTCCACCTGTGGCCCACCAGTGAATATGGAACAAGAGTCTATTGTCAGCAGACCAGATTTATTGCACAGTGTCCTTTCCATCAATGGAAAAATTTAGTGGATAAATAAAAAAAAAAATTGACAACACTCCACTGTGTCCAAACATTCAATTTCTAAACAAGTTGCCCTTCTGTTTGTCAGTTTCAGTTACAGAATAACTTATAGTTGAGTATAAGTTATTTTCTGTAAGTGTTTCCTTACTGAAGGAAAATGAAGAGTAATGGAAGGGCAGAAAGAAGGACAGATGAATTTCATAAAGCTGTGGCTCAGTTCATGCACACATGTTTAGGTTTTTTTCAATGGAAATGAAGTTACAGGAGGGGGATGATTCAGAACAGATCTCACTCTGATGTGGCAGTAAGGACTGAAGTCCCTGATCAAGGAAGCAGGAATTGCTCCCAGGTCCTGCAGTTGAAATTAGAAGAAAATGTATCTTGCTATGGCAGTTAAGACAGCAAACTCCACCAGTTCATCCAGTTAAATCACTTTTGCTCAAGCACTCTGCAGGCTAATGCAATTCAGACCCTGTGTCATTTCATTTCTCAATCATTTCATTTCACTTAACCACATTTTGCTAGTCACTATTTGTTTTTGCAACCATAGTGATGAAATATATTTATTGGCGACATATGCAGGTGCCTGGCTTTGTCAAATTTCAATAATTCAGAACATCTCCTGTCCATAACACTAGTAATTGAAATTTAAACAATTTTGTTTCTGGAGTCAAATCACAAACCTCTCAATCTGGCATTGGCTAAGAAGATATGAGACTATTTATCCACAGTTCAATGTTTCTGCCAGTGTCTTGCTAATAACTTTGTCTGATTTAGGTTATTGTCATTTGGTAACTGTAGCTCATATTTCCATTGAATTCGTGTCTTCTCCTGTAGGACAAGTATAAGTGTCATCTCTTATGATATTCTTATGACAGTGACATTGGATACTTATTGCACTGACAGTTGATACTTAAAATATATTTGTTGGCTAATTTTTAAGCTGGCATTTTTCTTCACTGCTGTTGGAAATATCCTTATAACCAAAGAACTCTCAGGTTCAGAGTTGCTTTCATTACAAAATCCAATTACCCCCTATCTTTTGTTATAGGAGCCATCAAATCCTATTTGGCTTTTATTTTTGGGTTTCAAAATTTTTTCATCATCATTTGATAATTTTATTTTTTAAATCCCTTCACTTTTTTACAAGTTATCAAAGACTCATGAAAATTTACCAAATTTTATATTTGTCTCAGCTATTTCAGTATCCAAAACGCTATACAGAGTATAAAATATACTCTTAAAAACCCTGATAAGGAACTTTAATACTTTTAAAGTATGTTGCAGAGGAGAAAACATTTTATCCTCTCTTCTTCATACAACTCAATCACCTTTTAATCCATAACATGGATATAAGCATAAGCATAAGCATCCCCCCTCATGGCTAAAAATGTCTTGAACTACCTCAAGGGAAAATTTCCACATGGTCAAAATTAAATATTTAAAATCAATAGAATTATGATGATAGAAATTTATCCAGAAATAGACACTGAATTATCAGAAGGAAGTCTGTATTAAAAAGGAAGAAGCTTTGCTGATATATTTAGAGATTGATGTAATTTTTATGTATTATCAGTCTCAAAGTGCCACCATACAAAGAACATGTTTGAAAAGAGAGATGTGCTTGAACTTGGTCACATCAATAGTTTTTGTACATGACTGATTAATTATTTGATATGGCCGAATATTCATCCATAGAAATGACACAGTGGAAATCGAAATAGCAATAATTTGTAGCAATAATTTGTCTGATGTGTCAGTGGCAAAAGGCAGATTTTTAACCAGGTGGGAGGAAGTGAGAGGTAGTCTCTAGATTTTGTCTAAATATATTTGCAGTGGGTGCCTAGAGCTGGCACTCTTGATTCTGGTCCTCCACCTTCCTCCCTCCAGCTCTATTTGCAGCTGTTTTATTTATCCTTTCCTAAGGAGGTATTAAATGGAGCTAGCCTTGGAACAGGAACTGATTACAATTTCAGCTTGGTTTCAATTTTTGGCAGCTGAACCTTGAAAAATATATATGCAAGGGAGGCTACTAAAGCCATTAGTCAATTGGGAAACATCCTCTTTTCCCAACCACACAGAGTGGAATAATGAATAACATGGACAAAAGTACCAGTGAGGTCAGTTGTTGTCACTGCATCGAAGTTGATGATGAGACAATAACTGAAATTTATGATCTGAACTCTTGCTCCTCTCCATTTCCCATAAGTAGATGTACTAAAAGTCTTATTAGAGGACGTGGAATTTAAAACAGGAATGACATGTGTCCATGGAATCGACTGAAGCATATTGAAGCAACTCCATTCGTTATTAAAATTTAATTGGAAAGATAAGATGCCAGCAAAATGACTGGAAAAATATAATTTTCTTTCTCCCCAGAAATATTATTAAATACTTACAGCGTAACAGTCCACGTAGTAGATTCCTAAAGGCTAATTTCCTTTCTCTGCTGCTCTATAGCTCCTTCCATTCCAAGTACTGCATGTTTCTTTTATTTATTTTCCTTTTATACCATGAAACTCCCCTGTCACTCGCTGTATTTTGTTAGGATACAAAACAGCCCAGTCAGCAATTGTTTTGCATTCACACCTTGCATTTGAAAAGAGGAAAAAAAAAGCTGCAGTACAAAGTGCAGCTGAGGACAGGCAATATAATCTGTCTTATTTGTGTTTCACTCTATGGAAAATAACTGGCACTATTAATGGAGTCAACTGCACTTCATCCTAAGCAAAGATGGCAGAGCTCAAGTGCTTTTAAGGGAGAGAGAAATGAAAATGGGTAGATTTTAGTTGTGAACACAGGAAGAGGTTAATGAAGATTTTTTCCCTCTAGTTTTGAAAAACGTTTAGCCTGGAAAATACAACAGACACATGATTTCCTATCTCAGGGAGTGTCACCTTTAAGGCTTGTATGTCCCTGGATGATAAAGGTGTCATTGTATATCAGAATGTTTCAGTTCAGACATCAAAACTGAGGAGATTGGCATCATCCCGATGTACTTTATATCTAAAACATCTCCCCTTTATCTAAAGCAAAGTCTTACACATTTGTTTTCATTTTCTCCTAAGCAGTTACCAAGAAAGAGTTTATTAGATTGACCTAAAGGAGTAACAGTGATGTTCTTATAGACAGGTTCCTACTGAGTGTTCCCTGTTTCCTGAAACCACCGACCTTTGCTGGTGAAAATACCAAGTGTACAAATGATGCAAGTTGATGGAGGGATGCAGGACCCTGATTATTGCAGGGGAGGATGCAGGACACTGACCATTGCCATCTGTGATTCCATAACTCTCAGAACTTCTGGAGAGCCACTGGAGAGCCTGAATTGGTGCCTAAGTGACAGACCCAGGTCCCCCTGGTAGAGAGGCCCAGAATTGCTTTGTTCTTCTTCCCCATATAATTCTCCTGTAATTCTTTATGGGAACTTGTCTTCTCATAGAATTCTGTGTTTCATCCTTGAGCAAAGAAGGCTCTGTGTACTTCCTTCTTTATGTTTGGAGCCCCCTCCGTCCATCCTGCTCTGAGCTGCAGCACGTGCCATTGGTTAAAATGATTCCAATCTATTTTTGTGATCCTTGGCAGGGCCAGCTGTTCTTTATCACCCAGAGAGGAGTAGCAATTCAAATGGTTATTCTGTCATTGATCTGTAGCTTAGTTTTAGAGGTGCTTCATTCTCCTCATCAGTTCACTTGCTCCTAATTAATTTGCTCAAACCATCAACAAAGGATATCCCTTAGTAATAATCTCATAGGTGAGATTTATGGCTAGTATTGCTGTCACAGCCATGGAGATAAAGGTTAAATCTGTCTTCTATGGATATTTAGTTTGCCTTATCCATTTTATCAGCAGCTTTTAGTTTTCCCCACTATTTTTGTTACTCACATTTTATATACTTAATTCTGTATTGACAGTGGAATTCATATTGTAGTAACCTGTAGAGTCTCCACAATTAAAAATTAAATACTACATTAAAATACATACAAATAATGAATGGAAATAGGAAAGGAAAAACGGCTTGAAACAGAGGCTGGATTTGAAATAATTTATTCTTATGTCAGCCTCAGGAGATCTGCCCAGTGTAGAAGGCCCTGCACTTTAAATGCCAGATTTGTTTTATGTATTGTGACCAAGTATTTTGAAAACTTAAGTAAAATAACAGCTTCAATCCCAGATCAGAATTCACAAAGTCCCACTCTTGTGCTTGGTCTCTGTCCCACTGGCACCTCTTGGCCTGTGTGGATTTAAATGAGGTGGTGCAAAATTGGAGCTTGCCTGAGAAACCAGACCTCGCTCAGCCATGCTTTAATAATGTTGATATTTTAAAAAGTGGTATTTTTTCAATGTTGAATAATGGTTTAGAGAAGATCTTTGGTAATATTTTCTTTTTCAACAGTGTGTTAAGAATCAGTGCAAGGGAGAAAGACAGTTTGGTTAATGGATGATGATGGAATTGTAGTTTCCTCTCTTCTGCAGCGGCAAATATGAGGTGAGTGGTAGCTATTGAAAACAGAGAGTTTGTTAATGGGAATAAAAACACAAAAAGCACAGGAGAAACTGAAGTCATAAATTCCCTGCAATTTCCAGAGTTATCAGGCAGCTGAGCTACTTGTGTGTGCAGTGATCATTGGTTTTTCATCACTTGAATTTGAGAGAGTAAAGGAGAGCACTGAGTGTTTATAAATACTATTATTTACAGTAGCTGATGTGCATATACAGCAACAAGGTAATGACCTGCTACTGGGTTTTACTGGATTAAAAGCGGCAGATAGTTCAGTGATTGCAGAAACATCTTTATCAGCTGAGAAAAAATGCATTTTCTTCTTGTGAACAATTACAGTGCAAAAAGCCATGTGTGGGTTGCTTGTAAACATCAGGCACTTTAGAATTCCACAGCACTGTGTTCTGCTTGTTCAGACCTGGGAATGGCAGTCAGACATGGATTAGCAGGTTTAGAAGTGTGTATTAAGTTACTTCATATAAAATATGGGGTAAAAATGCTGTGTTTTATTTGCTGTCATACAGTTTTCTTGTCAAATTCATGAGTATTAAAGCTACTCTGAAATTTCAAAGAAAATCATATGATCACCTCTTCCCCCTCCACCCCCTCACC
>VXBQ01005597.1:218484-234898 GCA_013400175.1 Phainopepla nitens
TCCACCCCCTCACCCCCCATCCCCCCGCTTCTTCCCACCATAAAATCCTATGGGATGAGGGGAAAAAAACTAGCCTGTCAAAATGTTCAAGAAGTAGGGTGGGGAAGGACTCTGACATGCAGGCAGCCATTCTGAGTCGATGTTTTGCCCAAACATGGGATCCCTCGTGGCAGAAAGGGAGGTCACACAGCCTTCCTCAGGCAGGGAGTTCTCTCTGCAAGGCAAGATTTATGTTTTCGTTGCCTGTTCCTTGAACAAGATAACTCCTGTCAATATAGCAAGTCTGTGGGTGAAGCAAGATCCTAGGTTAAGCATTCTGCTCTTGTGCCAGGTGGGAGCTGATCCTGGGCACGTGGGTTCTCTGCAAGAGCTGTGCACGTACGTCCTGCTCCAGGCAAACCAGAATCAGGGCAAGCCCTGGGCACTGGCAAGGGGAGTGTCCTCTATTTCAGATAAACAAATGCAAAAACACTCAGTAACAACAATCTCATGATGTAAAACTCCACACAGCAGCGAGAAATCCTCCTGGTTCAGTTTAAGGGAGGCTGCTCCCAAAAAAATTGTGGAATTATAGAAACATGGAATATTCTGAGTGGGAAGGAACCCACAAGGATCATCTTGTCCAGCTCCTGGCCCTGCACAGACACCCCAACAATCCCACCCTGTGCATCCCTGGGAGTGTTGTCCAAACACTTCTTGAGCTCTGTCCCGTTGGCGCTGTGACCATTTCCTGAGCAGCCTGTCCCAGTTCTCAACCAGCCTGTCAGTGAAGAAACTTCTCCTAAAATCACAGTTGGTGATTCCCAGCCCTCTCGTTTGTCTGGGTCTCTCCGCAAGGTGTCTCTGCCTCGGAGGGAGTCAGCATCTCCCTGTTAAGCAATAACTTCTCTCCTGTATGCACAGTTCATTCTTCTTGAAGTTGTTACTCCAGATAACTCTCACTGTGCCTACTGAAGTTATTTCTGGTCCCTACTCTCCTTTGCTAAAGGCTGATCCCCCTCCACTGTAAAGGGTGCAATTGAAAACGCAAACTAGATCATTTGCATCACAAATGAGCCCAGGCTTTACTGAATTAGCTGTGAACTGCACAGGCTGAAATGCAGAAACCCGGTCTCTTCCCTCAGTTCTTACACGGTCATTTATTTAGACGGTAAAATGCGTTGGGAGGCTGGATCTCGCTTGATTTGACCGGGCTGGATTGGAGCTGGTGTCCAGGTGAGGCCAGCACGAACCGGGAGAACAGCTGCTCCTTCCCAGCGGGACAATGGCATCCTCTGCCAGGACAGCCAGGGCCGGAGCAGCACAGCTCATTGCATCCCCGGCTGGATCTGCACCTCTGCCAGCTCTCCAGGAGCCACTCAGACCTCATCATAGCAGCAACTCTTTCTTAGGAGGGCATGAATCAGACCAGCCTTTTCAAGCCTTTGTCATAGGCAAAAAAAACCCCAACAAACCAACCAATGATTTCAATGACAAGCTACTATACACCCGAAACTGATTAAGATGTGAACTAAGCTTCTGAAAATTTCAGAACATTTCTTTTCATTCAGAGACATTAATCTTCCCATATTTGTTTTAAGAAGCTTCTTCCTGGTTCCCTTAAGAGGCTTTTTACTGTCAGCAAAAGAGCAAATCATGTTTTGATGTGCAGAGGTGTTCCTTTAGAGGCACTGCTCTAATGGGAAGAACATCATTAAGTTCAAGGCTAATGATAACAGGATGAGGCAAAGAACGGGGAAAACTGGCAGAAAATGAATGTATCAGGCCCCACAGTGGCATGCAAACAAGAAGAATAGAGAATCCTGCCTTAAAGAACTAAAGATAGTTCTTTATCTTTTCTGGCCTTGTTTTCTTTGCCAAGTTACAAGGTCTCTGTACCTAATTGTGGATCAAGGTCTTCCCCTTCCCCAGGAAAGCGCGAGGCTGTGCAGCCCTTGGGTCACATCACTTCTGTATTTGCCTCTTGTTGTTTCACCCTCCCCACCCTTGAATATCTGAGGGCTGGCAACTCTACTTTGTGGGTGTGCTAAAAAAACTCTTGGGAGTGAGATAATATGATCAAATCAACCAGAAAAAACACCACAACAAAATAAAAACACCCAGCTCCCCCAAAAACCAACCAAAAAATCCAAACCAGATGAGTTTTTATGCATGATCAGATAAAGAATGATTGGCTGTAGCCTCAAAACCTTGACGTCAATCAATTTTATGCAGTTCCTTAGCTAAGAATTGCATTTGGAGGAAGTAGAGGGCGAATGGTGTTTATAAGACATCCAGAAATTTAAAGAGTTCTAAGAAAAAGCAAGCAAATAATAGATGGGGAAAAAAATACCACTCATGCCTGAATAAAATCAGCCATTCTAAGGTGTAAATAAGGCCTGAATAAGATTGGCAATTATAAGATATAACACAATAATATCATATAAAATATTAACAAGCCCCTTTGCCTCACTGCATACAATTCAGCTAATTTCTTTGCGTGTATTTAAAAAGAAAATAAAAATTGTTTTAACTCTGGTGATGTGAAGTGTTAAAACGCTTCATGCTTTGTGTATGAAAATGTCCTAAACAGCAGGATGGAAAACCATCTCAGAAAATCAGTTTTTGTGATATTGCCAAGCCCTCTTTGCAGACCAACAATATGTTTATATTCTGGAGTTAGGATAAGATGCAGATTTTTTTCAGCCCATTTTCAGTTATTTGTTCTAACAGAAGTGATAGGTTTTGCAGTTTGCCAGTTGCTAAAATGCTTTGTATGAAGATCAGAAAAGAAATGTTTTCTTTTTGTAAGGGGGAAGTATTTCTGTGTGAATATTTGAGGCTTTTTTCTTATGTGAAATAATATTTTTTTTAAAATTGAGTTTCTAGAACTCTCTTTTGAATGAACTAGTATCTGTTGTATTTTTTTAATATTTCTAAAATGCAACAGAAGCCAGGCTGGCTCTTTGTTTGCCCTCTGTTTATAAACAGTGTTGAGGATTATCCATCATCTGCCCTGGCCTTCAAAATTATGACATCTGGACTTCATCCTCACAATGCTGTAGCACTNATTCTATACTACCCCAAATCATTCCCAGAAACAGGGTAAGGGGTCCTTGGGAAGGACCCAAAGGATATTGTTGGGGTTTTGGGAGAGCTGCGGTGGAGATAGAGGGAGTTAAAGAGCTGAATCCCAAGGCATTATCCAGATGGTAACATCATCCTCTTTCGCAGCTGACTTGGAAGTTTAGAAAGCTCCTCTCACTGAAAGCAAGCAGGGTAGAACTTAAAAAAAATTTGATGCCTTTCTTGCATGATTTCAATGACAAGCTACTATNGAAAGCCTCTTTTAAGGTTTAAACATTTTATAAAGCTGACAAATCCCACATATTTATATTTTTATATATATATATATGCATGTGTTTATGTACATGTATTATTCATCTTCTGAAGCTTTTTACATGTGTGCTTGTTTTGGCTGAGGTAGTTTTCTTCCCAGTGGCTGGTGCGGGGCTGCATTTTGGATTTGTGCTGAGCATAGTGTTGATGACATGGAAATATTTTTGTTAATGCTGAGCAGGGCTCACACAGAGCCAGGTCCTTTCCTGCTTTTTGTGCTGTCACACTGGGGAAGAGGTTGTACTTTAGCAACAGGTAAAAGGAGGTGTGGAATAGATGTTTTCTGCTCCTGAATAAAATCCCCAGAGTACCTTCTGTGAGGATATTCTGGAGTTCATGATCTATAACCTTGTCTTTAAGATTGTTGTGTTAAAGCTGGTCTTGTCAAATTAATGCCTTAAAAAGAAAAACATAGAGAACAGATTTTTAAACTTTCAGTCTACTGTCTTTATCTTTACTGGCAGTTTATGTTAATGTTGTAACTTGTGCTTCCTGGGAATCTTAGCTACTGAGGACATGCAATAAATTCACTGATTTTAGAATTCTGTGAGAGGATTATTCAGGTCCTTATTCCTACTAAAAATTGTCGTGGAATTGGAATTGTCTACTGCCTGCTAATTTCATCCTTATATGTAGCAAGTTATCTAATTGTTTCGGCTCTTATCAATAAGAGAAGAACATTTGGCTAGTTTGAATAAACGTGGTGTACTTAAAAAGAAAATACCCAGGACTTCAGAGCTACCTCATGTCCTTGTGAGCTGGCTGCAAATAGAGCACTTGGAAATGAAGCGTGTTGGTTGAACGGGGTGGTTTCAAAGGATGCCTTGGCCACTTTCCTTCTCCCAGTGCAGTGACATCAAAGAAATCCCATTTCTCCTGGAGGGTTTGTGTTCTCCAGGGACTCTGTGGCCTGGAACAGGACTGCACACTCAGATGATAGCTCATAGCAGAGAGTGATGAAAACATTTTACATAACTTGAAACCAAACTGAATTGCAGAAGGATAGGGACAAGTGATGCGGCGGAGGAGGAGAGGGTAGAGGAAAGAAAATCGTGTAAACAGAAACGAGAAGTTACATAAGAGCTCAATACTGGGTCAGACCGAAAGTGTCAGATCTTCTGTCTCAGCTGGTACTCAGTTCTTAAAAAGGGATTCATGCAAACCAGGCATGCCGAGAGTGTTTAAAGTAAGGGAAAGTTCCCTGGTTTTATTCTCCCTGCACTTTGACTGGGAGGTGAGAAGAGTGGTGTTAACAGGGCTGTGCTCGTGCTGCAGTCTCTTCTCAGGTGCTTCTGATAAAAGCGCTAGAACACACTGCTGAGCTCAAGCACTGCTTTCATACATTAAAAGCTTTGTCTCAGATACCCGGAGACCCTGGTGGAGCAGGTGAATATCCCTGAAGGAGCTGAGGGTATGGAGAGGGTAGACGCTGCTATTTCAATTTGTCTTGATTTCTCTCTGTCCAAATGAATTTTATTTGGCAATAAATTGAATTTTTCCCAGGTTGTTTTGCCTATGATGGTAACTGGTAATCTCAGCCCAAGAACTTTTTCCAGTTTCATGGGTGAGGAAGGGCATGGTGACAGAGTGGCTCAGAGGGAGGCACAAGGTCTGGAAGGACTATTCCAAACCCTTCTTGGGATGGTCTAAAAATACAGAANAACATCATCCTCTTTCGCAGCTGACTTGGAAGTTTAGAAAGCTCCTCTCACTGAAAGCAAGCAGGGTAGAACTTAAAAAAAATTTGATGCCTTTCTTGCATGATTTCAATGACAAGCTACTATACACCCGAAACTGATTAAAATGTGAACTAAGCTTCTGAAAATTTCAGAACATTTCTTTTCATTCAGAGACATTAATCTTCCCATATTTGTTTTAAGAAGCTTCTTCCTGGTTCCCTTAAGAGGCTTTTTACTGTCAGCAAAAGAGCAAATCATGTTTTGATGTGCAGAGGTGTTCCTTTAGAGGCACTGCTCTAATGGGAAGAACATCATTAAGTTCAAGGCTAATGATAACAGGATGAGGCAAAGAACGGGGAAAACTGGCAGAAAATGAATGTATCAGGCCCCACAGTGGCATGCAAACAAGAAGAATAGAGAATCCTGCCTTAAAGAACTAAAGATAGTTCTTTATCTTTTCTGGCCTTGTTTTCTTTGCCAAGTTACAAGGTCTCTGTACCTAATTGTGGATCAAGGTCTTCCCCTTCCCCAGGAAAGCGCGAGGCTGTGCAGCCCTTGGGTCACATCACTTCTGTATTTGCCTCTTGTTGTTTCACCCTCCCCACCCTTGAATATCTGAGGGCTGGCAACTCTACTTTGTGGGTGTGCTAAAAAAACTCTTGGGAGTGAGATAATATGATCAAATCAACCAGAAAAAACACCACAACAAAATAAAAACACCCAGCTCCCCCAAAAACCAACCAAAAAATCCAAACCAGATGAGTTTTTATGCATGATCAGATAAAGAATGATTGGCTGTAGCCTCAAAACCTTGACGTCAATCAATTTTATGCAGTTCCTTAGCTAAGAATTGCATTTGGAGGAAGTAGAGGGCGAATGGTGTTTATAAGACATCCAGAAATTTAAAGAGTTCTAAGAAAAAGCAAGCAAATAATAGATGGGGAAAAAAATACCACTCATGCCTGAATAAAATCAGCCATTCTAAGGTGTAAATAAGGCCTGAATAAGATTGGCAATTATAAGATATAACACAATAATATCATATAAAATATTAACAAGCCCCTTTGCCTCACTGCATACAATTCAGCTAATTTCTTTGCGTGTATTTAAAAAGAAAATAAAAATTGTTTTAACTCTGGTGATGTGAAGTGTTAAAACACTTCATGCTTTGTGTATGAAAATGTCCTAAACAGCAGGATGGAAAACCATCTCAGAAAATCAGTTTTTGTGATATTGCCAAGCCCTCTTTGCAGACCAACAATATGTTTATATTCTGGAGTTAGGATAAGATGCAGATTTTTTTCAGCCCATTTTCAGTTATTTGTTCTAACAGAAGTGATAGGTTTTGCAGTTTGCCAGTTGCTAAAATGCTTTGTATGAAGATCAGAAAAGAAATGTTTTCTTTTTGTAAGGGGGAAGTATTTCTGTGTGAATATTTGAGGCTTTTTTCTTATGTGAAATAATATTTTTTTTAAAATTGAGTTTCTAGAACTCTCTTTTGAATGAACTAGTATCTGTTGTATTTTTTTAATATTTCTAAAATGCAACAGAAGCCAGGCTGGCTCTTTGTTTGCCCTCTGTTTATAAACAGTGTTGAGGATTATCCATCATCTGCCCTGGCCTTCAAAATTATGACATCTGGACTTCATCCTCACAATGCTNTCTCAGCCCAAGAACTTTTTCCAGTTTCATGGGTGAGGAAGGGCATGGTGACAGAGTGGCTCAGAGGGAGGCACAAGGTCTGGAAGGACTATTCCAAACCCTTCTTGGGATGGTCTAAAAATACAGAATTATAAATCAGAGAGTCCTGGTTCCAGCCAGGAGACGTTTAAATTGTGCAGTAGCCACGAGGGCTCATGACCAGGACCTGGAGTTTATTCTATACTACCCCAAATCATTCCCAGAAACAGGGTAAGGGGTCCTTGGGAAGGACCCAAAGGATATTGTTGGGGTTTTGGGAGAGCTGCGGTGGAGATAGAGGNCTTCCCTTTTCCTGGCTTTAACTTATTGAACTTTTTAGTTAAGGCAGCCTGAAGGCACGAAATTACAGATGGTGCTCACTCATCCTAAAATTGAAAACTTCCTCTTTCCAAAGGTAATTGTTTCCAGTTGATACTTGCCACTTGAAGGGGATAAGTCAATCATTTCTAGAATGAAAATAGCTCTTATTCCTGAGAAGGGAAACTCCCTGAAAAGGTCTCTGTCCCCAGAAAAGGGATTGCATCTTCTTTCCTTCACCTATAATCTAATTTTAGGTGTCAGATCCACACACAGAAACTTTGGCAGAAACAGATAAAAGCAGCAAGAGTTCCTTGACATTTATAGTCTATGAACGCAAAAATATAAGTGGGAAAAGCAGATCACATATTTGAAAATCAATATTTCAAAACTTTCTTACGAAGGCTGGTTTTGAAATTTGGAGTAATTTGAACAGCACATTATGGAACAACTGTAGGAATATGTAAAGAGAATATGTCATTTACAGAGTGCTTGATTATGTTTCTAGCCCACACTGAAAAAAAATTAAGCCTGAATAATGGTATCTATTTAAATAAACATTTTTCCAGTCAGAAATGTAAGTTAGGTTCTTTCTACGACTTTTGATAAGCTTCTTGAGGGCATGCTGGCTAATAAGGATGTTCTAATTATTAGTAGCTCCAGGCTGGGAGTAGGAATCTCTGCTTCTTGTCTTTACTGCTCAGCACGCATGCGAGCCCAGACCTTTGAGGAAAATGAACTGTGCCTTTTCTCACTTGGTTCAATAAATATACGCTGACAGTAAAGGCCTGCTGAGTTTTAGGAGTCTTGCATTTATTTCTGAAGAATACCTCCTTTAGGGTTACAAATTCCTTTCCCTCTGAACATTCCCCTTTTCAGCTTCCTCTCATTGCCTTTTTCTCCCAACTCTTCTCTCTGACCCTTATCCCGGGCTTGTGTTGTCCCTGTTTGCCCTCTAGGAAACAAACAGACAAACAAACAATTCACAGCTTTTATTTGTGTCTTTGAGGTGTTTCTGAGCTGTTTCTGTCTTCTGACAAGCAGAAAAGCTGCCCTGAGTGCACACTTGCGAGTGATACAAGCAGCTTTGCATGCAAACTCTCAGAAAAGTTTCTGTGACTGAGATCTGAACATCGAGACCTAAATCTGGTGCTTAATTTGAATCATCCCAGTGAGCTGGACTCAATCAGTAGCTGCCTTTGCTTTATTCAGGAACAAATACACTCCAGGTTTTTCCTGTTCCTGTCAAAACAAGGCTATTCCCTACTGTCTGTTTGCACCTTGATTTACTTTAGATGAATCTGATAAGGGTTGCATTTTAGGACATGAGAAATTAGCAGCAGCTACCTAAAATTTGTGTTCTCTCAGGGAAACCAGGTGCTTGTGTGTCCCAATTATGACTAATTTTTTTCAAAGGGAGCAAGGGGCAATGAGGCCTAAAGTATAGCTTTGTAAAATTATTATAAATGCTCAAGGGAATGCCCAACAGCTGCATTTCTAGCAAAAAAAAGAGAGGGAGAAAGAGAGGAAAAAAAAGAAAATAAAAGGAACTGTAGACCCCGCTCCAGTAATGGAAGAGAAGGACTTCACACACAAAGCCTCCAGGTTCATAGAACACTCTGGGGCTCCTGAGGTATTACAGGATCTGTCTCAATGCCTGACTTAATAAAACTCAACTGAAAAACTCCTTGTGCTTTTCAGGACTCCTGTATTGGAATTGAAGGAGGGTTAGCAGGCTGGAAAGCTTGTCCATGTTTTTTTTCTCCCACTGTGCCAGCTGCTCTAGGAAAAGTTGTTATCTCCTGCAAATCTTTCTACTCAGGAAAAAAAAAAAAGTGTATTTATGCTGTTTGTTTTGGTTGGGTTTTTTTTCACTTTCAGGATTGATTCACACAAGTAAAAATCTTGTTTCTGTTTTAACAGGACTCTAAGGGACATAAAACCACTTGTAAATCCCTCTACTTTCTGAAAAAGGGGTTAAGGGCTAACAAAGTTAAAGAGGCGACTTTAAAAAGAAAACAAAAGATAAAGCACAGCATGTGCCTAAGTATTTTGCTGAGTATGATGAAATTAGGCATATTCTTGAGTGAAATGGGGCCAAAATATCTTCGTTCTCCCTGCTGGAAGGTTCAGGGGGGATAGGGGTGCCAAGGGAAGGCTTTGAAACCAAGCTGTGTTAAGTGAGTAATTCCAGTTTCCAGGCACAGTCTGTTTATGAGAGAGGGAGGCTGGCCCATAATAAACACACTGCAGACAAACTCTTTGGAATTATTTCACGCTTCCCTTGCAAACTTTGTGAAAAATACCAATTAAACCCACAAGTGTTAAGAAATGACACATAGCTGTTGTACCTATTCACAATATAATTTAAATTGTTCTTTTAATTAAGGTTTCTTGATGCTGAAACTAAAAGCATAACGTTTAACATAATTTAAGTACAAAGCTGAAGACAAAAACCTGAGAGTTTTACCTTTAGTGCCTCCAGTTCTCCTCTCCATCCCACTCCGGGGAGGAGGGAGTGGTTTTACTGGGAGAACTAAATTGGAGAATACCATTCCCAACCCTCTAAAAAAGTGATGACTGAAATTTTGGTTTTTCTATCTATAAAGACAGAATAAGCAGAACTGCATTAACTGAGCAGGGACTGTTTGTTCTTCATGAAAATTGGTGGTTTCAAAAGTATACAGGTAGTAGGTAGGTAGGATGATCAAGCGATATACAGAAAATTTGCCCATGAATCAGAGAATATTTCCAGAGAGACTGCAAATCAGTTTCAAACAATCCAATTTAAAAAGTTGTGGTAATGAGCACCTTGGCACTCAGCACCTGTGGAAGGCAGGTCTTTCTCATCATGTTTTTTTCTCCCAAATTTGCTTATGAAAAATAATGCTTGGAGAGAAGCAAAACAGCAATTACACCTCCCTTTTTCTTTAAGTTCCAAGATGCTTCCAGAAACTGATAACTTGTCAAGACACAGAAGTTAAACTTTTTAAAACATAGCTCTATTTAGTCATTGTTCTTATGGTGAGAAAATGTATCAGAATAGATGGCACTAGAAGCCAGTCTGGTAGCTTGAAAAAGCAGCCAAGTTCAAGGCAGTGAGGGTGGTGAGTGGAGAGAAGGTGATCTCATAACAAAACAAAGCCTGGAGTGTCTTTACAGAAGGATGGATTATGTTGACAATAAAGTGAAGGATGCACTTGAAAGGCAANCGGTAAAATATTATTTTAAGCTGGGTAATCTGATGCTATTTCCATGCTAAACAGCACTCAAGCCCCACGATAGTAATGTGGAAACTCACTGGCTGAAGCAGGGGGTGTGTGAGGGGGAATTACTGCTCATGATAAAAGCAAAGGAATGCAGTTAAGCAGCAAGAAAGGAAAACATGAAATCAATGCATTTCCCTTGTTATTTTAACAATGTCTGTTTACTGTGGAAGAAGCAAGGTCTTCAGATTAGAAAGTCTCACTTCTGGATTAGGAAAAGGCCTCCATCACATCCACCAGCTTTTCCCAGGATATATTGTAATATTTTGCCTGAACTCTTCTGCTATGAAAGAACTGCTGTCTCAAGTGAAAAAATACTACAATATTGCAGTTTCCGATGTACAGAAGTTTTATTGTTTCTGTGAAATCGTTGCTTTGGTCTCTGCCAGACACTTGAGTTGTCTGAACACGTGATGCCTGCACTCACAGTGTCTCTCCCTGCAGAGATCTGGCAGAGGTCCCTCATCAGCTGAAGCCACCGGAGTTCCACACTGATGCAAGAGGAGCATCTTTGCCTTTGGAGTGGGAGCTCTGCTCGCCGTGCATCCAGTGAAAATTGCCCTTTCCGTGCGTTTTGTTGAGTCAGCTCAAAGCACAAAGTGCTTGTTAGTTTTCCCATCCAGTGTTGGACCTCACTCAACAAATAATGAATCATGGGTGTGTTGTGCTTCTATCCTTTTTCACCTTTACCACTTGCTAATTTTGGAGCTTGCAGTTGATAATTACAGCGCTGAGCCAGGGCTCTTGGCTTGGGAAATGAGAATGTTTTAAAGGGAAGCTTAATAGCTGCATCTTAGTTGAATGCGGGTGAAGAGCTGAGTCTGACCTACATTAAAAGCTTAGAGAGGTTTTCGTTCTGCAGATGAATAGAGGGCCCTAACACTGAGGGAAAAGCACATATTAATTTCCCTCTTAACCACTGGGATCCACAGAAATAGAAATGGAAGGGGTTTTGTGGCACCTCTCAGTGCTTGTTTCAGGATGTTATGTGGCAGTGCACTTTTGTCAGGGTTTGACTCAGTGCCTGCTGTAGTAACCTGCTGTAAACTGGACTAAGCAGGTAATCTGATTTGCCTGAAGCATCTCCTGAATGCCAGCAAATTAAAGGCCACCTCTATATTACATGTTTAATTAGTTGTTAAGTAATACAGGTAAAAGAACAGCTGATTAAGTTATTTGCAAGATTTTTCTGATGCTGCCTCAGAGAGTTCTGTTTTTTAAGCAGAAGACATCCTTGACACCTTGGTTCACACCTGCATCTGTTATACTCTTCCCATGAAGAGGGGAAGCTTTTGATAAGGGGGAAGACAATTTGAGAATAATTTCCTTTCCTGAGGCTGCACCTACTAACAAAGGACGATATAAACTATTACAAAACCCCGAGCATAGGGAATTTTACTCAGAGGAAGTCAGTGATCAGGGTTCTTCTCTCTTTTTCTTGGGTTATTAAATATTCTCCCAGAGTAAACCATCTGTCTGATGATTTTCCACTGACTGAGCTCTGGGAAAGGACAAACTCATTTTGCCGAAATTGCCTCTGGATTAGGATGTTGCATACGCCATTGCTAGAGACATAGCCTACTGCAGAAAACACTACAATTCAATTATATCGGTGAATGCAATATTATTTGTCAAATAAAACCATCTTATTAGGATATTTAGCCTTCTTGGATCCTTAGAGAATCATTAAACAAAGTAATTCCCTATTACCTCAGTGAAAAGGAATTAATGAAAGAGCAGAGTTATCAGAAAGGTCTCAAAAGAAATTATTATGATGTATCCTGATGTCAGCAGAGAGTTCAAAAGCATTTACATTTGTCATCTGGCTTGTAACCTCTGATAAGTCCTTTCTTTACTTCCTCTGCTTTGATTATTTCATCCATGCTTTCACCCTTAGATTTCTCCCTACCTTCCTCACATATGTTTATTCCTCCCGAGCACAAAGCAGGGAAATGGATGTTTCTGACTACTTACTAAACTGAAAAATAAAACTCTGTGTTTAACTGGAATAATAATATTTTGGTCCTTCATCTAAAAGGCCTAAAAGCAGAAGCTAGAAAAATCCCAAACATATTTTCAATCTTAACACTACTTGTCAATCTATTGTACATGATACTTCTTGAGGTTCTCTTTTTAATTTTTTTTTAAATTATTTTTTATTTCCCCTAAAAGAGTAGGTAATTTGTAAATCAAAATGCCAAAACTATGAAACCTAAAAGAACATTTCCTTTTGAAATTCTTATGTATTTTGATATTTTAAAATGGAATTCTTCCTTGAAAAAATATTGGTCATAATAGGACTCAAAATGCTTCTCAGTGTAACTTGAATTCATGAAAATATGAAGTTTTCAGTTAATTTACTGTTCGTAGAAAATTAGTGGCCATGCCTACATACAAACAATGAGTAACAATATACTGTTAGTCCTATTGATGTTGCATGCTTTGGCTTAAAATTTAGACTGTCTTGTTAAAACAATTTCAAAATATGTTCTGATTTCAATAAATGCCCCTACTGCTTCTGATGAACAGTGCATTGTCTGCAATCAGCTTTGAAATTTTAAGCCTTTAGATTTAACGGGACATTCAAGTTAATTCAATGTTAGGTTTATCTATATATCTCATAGAAATACCTTTCATCTCTGGAAATTTCTAATCTAAAGGCTATAAAATAACAAAGTAGGTAATCTTGCAAGAATCTCTGCTGTATTTAATAGGAGAAATACTTCCAGCCTGCTTACTCTCCTGAGAGTTTGTTTTTTGGCAGATTTCAGGCTCAGCTCAAATTTGCCCTCGAACATAAATGCTGTTCACCATTTGGCTGTACACCTTGGTTTTATTTATCTGAGTTCTGGTGGGGCAGCTCATTGTTTCAGAGGAGTTAAAACAGCACCTGAATGCATCTCGGTTGTGCATTTCTTCCGGTTGCCAAGGAAACCACCCCAGGATTCCTGGCACCAGAGTTCATCTCAGTCGGTAATGGAAACACCACAGGTGTTGGCCAGTCGGGCACCTCCCAGCAGGTGCTATTTTGGGAACGAGTCAATGGATCAGATTCTCCTCTCCCAGCAGCTCTGGAGCTGTGCGAGGCTTTGCAGTGTGCCTTTGTCTCCACGGGACTCGGCTCTCTGGCAGTTTATTTGGCAGAGAGCCATCCTAGAGGTGAGGCTGTTAAACACTGCTCTCGAGGCACAAAAAAGCCTTCCAAGTACTGTGGTAAACCCGTCTCTAAATTTCCTAAAGTCCTGAGTGAGAGCTAAAAATTATCAGGGGGAAGAAGGTGGTAGCCTTTGTTTCAGATGGACATTCTTAGTGTGCCGAAATGTTTACATTTAGAGCCTTAAACACAAAATAAGAATTTCATATTTGTAATGGATTTGTAATTTAGTCATTAAATAGAGGGGGAATGGAATTCCCTGGCATCACCTGTAGGGCATGGAATGAACATTTTGGGGGGGAAACGGAGGAGTTTTATTTCCACTGGACAGTGGGAATAAAAGCTGCAGTAATCTGTGGAGGACATATAGCGGACATTTTTGGCGGGAAAATCTGAGGGGATGTCTAGTGGAGAAGGTTGGTTTTGGGAAATGCGGGAAAAGTCTGAGGTAATTTGGGGAGGACAGGCAGAGAAAATTTTGTGATAAAAACTTGAGGTAATTTTTAAGGGCCAGAAAGAACATTTCTGAGGTAAAATCTCAGTTAATCCGAGGGGGAGTTAATGAATATTTTGGAGGCAAAATATATGAGGTAATTTGTACGGGACAGATAGGGAACATTTGTGAGGAAAAATCTGAGGGGAATCAGTAGGGGTAAAAAAAGCACATTTTGGAGATAAAATCCGAGGTAATCATCAGGCGGCATTTTGGGGCTTAAATCAGAGGTAATGTATAGATGCAGATGGGGACATTATGAAGGGAAAATCTGAGGCAATCTCAGTGGAATAGAACATTTTGGAAGAAAAATCTGAGGTAATCTGTACAGAGCAGAATGAATACTGAGGGAGAGGTGGGTGCCCCTAGTGATGCTGAGGAGGTGTGAGGAATGTGAGTGTCGCTGAGGGGACATGTGTCCCTGAGGGAGTGCCGGGTGTCCCACGTGTCACCGAGGGAATACTAGGTCATGGAAGGAATNNNCCGCTCCTTTCGGCAGGGGCCGGGCGGGGTTCCATAAACTGTCCGGAGGCGCCCCGGGGCAGCCGCTGGCGTGAGGCACGGAGGAGGAATGGACTGTGGCCGGCACAGGTCTGCACGGTGTTTCAGTTTGTGAGGGGAAAAGATGAGATAACTCAGAGGGGACACCAAGAAATTTGTGGGGGAGGAGTGCTGGAATTCTCTGGCGTCACCTGTGGGGCACGGAATGAACATTTTGGGGTAAAATCGGGCAGTGTGGGAACAAAAGCTGTGGTAATGTGTGGAAGCCATGAGGCGGACATTTTTGGCGGGAAAACCTGAGGCGATCTCTAGGAGAGAAAATTGTTTTTGTGGAAAAGTCTGAGGTAATTTGGGAGGATAGGCAGAGAAATTTTTTGTGATAAACCTGGAGTACTCTTTAAGGGCCAGAAGGAACATTTTTGGGGTGAAATTTCAGTTAATCTCCAAGGGATTTAATATAGGGAAAATCTAAAGTAATCTCTATGGTATAGAACATTTTAGGAGCAAAATCTGAGTTAATCTGTGGAGGTATTTTGGAGGGAAAATTTGAAGAAGTGTGTGGGGAAGAGAACAAACATTTTGGGGATAAAATCTTAGGTGACATATAGGACACAGCTAGGGGACGTTTTGGAGGGAAAATGAGAGGCAGTAATTTGGGGGGGGGCAAAGTCACTTTCCTGTTAGGAAACCTAAGGTTACCTACATGAAACAAATTAACGCTTTTTAGACGGGTGAATTTGGGGTAATTTAGAGGGGAAAAATGAGCACATTTGAGTGGGAGTCTGTTCTAACACAGCAGTCAGAGGCAGCATCTTTGACAGAAAATCTGGGATAACTTAGAAGGGAAACGGGACATTTATAGCTGAAAATCTGGAATACTTTAGAAGGATATTGTCACGAGCAGACTGGGAGCTGCAGACAAAATCTGTTAGAAAAGCCCTTCTGATAAGCCCTGAGGTACAAAAATGACCCCCTTACTTTCTAAACTCCTCAGAGAGGAACATGGATGTGGTGTAATTCAGTCGTAGCCCCAGACTTTGTCAACGGTTTATGCCTAAAAGATTTTATAGTCGTAATTGAACCTGTATAATATTTTCTCCTTCAGGGTAAAGGATTGCAAACCACATATATTCATATAAACTTATATGATTTATAATGATAACAAATACACAAAAATATCGTGATCAGAATTATGGACTACACAGTATAAGTGCTTAAAATACAGAGTAAAATTAAGCACTGTTTTCAGCCAAGAGTGATTACATTAAAGCTAGAAAAAAAACCTATTCAATGAAAGTTAATGTAACAGCACTGCAAAAAATGGAGGCAAATCTCTTTTGCTTATCTTTGAGAGGGAGCTGAGGAGTGTCTACAATCAGGGAGGGATCGTTACCACACCATTCCAAGAAGGAGTATCTTGCAAGACCTGCTGTTAATATTTGGGACTGGGTGGATCGAGGCTCGGTCTGTGGGGCTGTTGGGTGGCGCTTCCCTTCAGGCCCAGGAGCCGCTGCTTCTCAGGCCTGAGCGTGTCGTCGTCCATTTGCAGGAGCCGAGGGACGAGGAGGCGAGAGAGGCGGCGGCGTGGAGCTCAAGAGCGGAACGGCGAGGCAAGAGCAGGGGCTGGGAGCTGAAGTTGGAAGCCGGAGCTGAAGCTGGAAGCTTTTGGGCACTTGGGGTGGTGTGTGGGTGGCTGCTTGAGGGTCTCGCTGCGGGGCTGTTGGGTGGCGCTTCCCTTCAGGCACAGGCGCTGGGGCTTCTCAGGCCTGAGCGTGTCCTTGTCCACCGGCAGAAGCCGAGGGACGGCGAGGCGAGAGAGGCGGCGGCGGCGTGCTCAAGAGCGGAACGGCGAGGCAAGAGCGAGCCGGAGCAGCAGCGGCGTTGAGCTCCGGAGTGGAATGGTGAGGTAAGAGTAGGAGCTGGGGGCTGAAGCTGGAAGCTTTTG